>NW_023590681.1:106777-173065 GCF_014843425.1 Jatropha curcas
ATGTTTGAAAACAGGTTTTGTTGGAAATTTCTACAAGATAAACTTCATCTTTGATTTCTTGACCCCATTTTAATGAATGGAATTAGGAAGTTGTCATAGAGAAGTTATTTGGTCCTCTATGTGTTATCTTTTACATGGGTTTTTTAATCATTCAATCGGAGTGTATATTGAAGAGATATGACCAAAAGAGTAACAGACAAGTGGCAAGGCTTGGGAAAGCTGCGCGCGCGAATTGCATACAAGTTCGCAGCCTTCTCGCGCGTCTATTGGCGAATTGAACTAAAACCGCGCTCAGCCAAGGAGGAGACTTTTTCACCTGAACTCTCTATGACCTCAAATTTGGCACAAAGTCTGCGCTCGCGCACTTCAAGTGAGCGCGCCCTCAGCGCAACATCGGTGCTCGGCAACTCTCCTGACTCTGCATAATGGCTGGCCACACTCGCGGCGCACTCGCGACCTGGCGTGAAGTATGCGCTGCTCGCAAGTACTTGGCACTATGGCCTCGTAAGTTCGCTCGCGACCTTCAATCGCGAAAGCACTATTTGTGAATTAGCCTGAGAAACTCCACTGTCTCTCATTTTGGCACTGGTCTACGCGCTCACCGCAAGAGCATCTTCAAGTACGTAACACGCTCTGCGACTTCAAGTACGCGCTCGCGACTTGTGCCCGATAACTCACTATCTCTCATTTTGCACCAAATTCTAACCGCCGCTCGCTGGACTTTGCAAGGCGCGCTCGCGACTTATGTTTTCATGCATTTTTGGACTTCTTTTTCAATGCAATTGCAAATACCTTTGGCTTCACTTTATATGCCTCTAATCATTTTAACATCAAATACAACATTAGCAGACATGTAATCCAAAAACAACATGCAAGCATGCAAATGGATGTGAAATCAAAATAATAAATTAATGAATTATGAAAGTTATGAAAACTATTAATGTGATGTTGTGTGCTATATGTTATTCGACACATAACCAAACAATTATGGCTCGGACGCCATTGAGGTTTAGGTAGACAGAACACCAATGTAGATAAGGCTAGAGTCGAGAGACATAGGATATGAGATCTGCACCTCATACACGTTGATACTGTACAATCCCGGCAAACAGGCGCGTTAGAGTGTGGGATATGGATTATAATGGGCCATTAGCAAGCGCAAAGCATAAATCAGATTCAATCCCAGTTCATCCAGTTTTCTTAGTCACTTCGCGTTCACTATAAACCATTATGGAAGCCAATACAGAATATCTTGACATACATTTCGATGATTATACAATATTATAAGGAACAGACACAAAGTATAATCAAGGGTAGACAATGAAAGTATGCAATAATGTGTATGAGCTTATATGTGCCCATATATGTTATTTTTACTATGGTTTCTTTCAATCATGTAAGGTTGTAAAATTGTTTTCTTTATCCTGTTTGTAGAATATCCACTGAGCTTTTAATTGCCTCAGCGAGTTAACTAATGTTTAACTCGCGGTTGGAGAAGTGGACCGTAAGGTCCGGCTGACACTGCTTGTATCATCTGTAGAAAGGACTCAGTCTTCAGGGTAGCTACTCATTGGATATATACCTTGTCTACCTTTTTTTTATGGCCATGATAACAGGGACACTCAGTTGGGCCCATTTCATTTGACATTGTATCAATGTTTTGTAAATATTAAAATTACAATTATTTTTGTATACAGTAGCCAGCATGTTTATTATATTCAAATACATTATGATTCAGCATGTCAGGCCATACAGTCCCAACCAGTTTGTAAACGTCTCGCTCTCAAGAGGATGCTTCAATTCGGGTTTTACGGGTGGACCGGGAAGGGGGTGTTACAACGGCTTATCATCTGAACTCGCCAAATGCCAAAACTGATTTTTTTCATCGAACTTTCTCAAACATCAAAAATTTCATGAGCAGAAGCCAATGTTGTGGAAATCCAAATAAATATTACACACGCTCTGAACCAGTTTGTTTGCGGAAATTTAAGCCGTGGTAATGGATAAATACTTAGTTTCGATAAATTGGATGATGAAAGTATAGAGAAGTTAAAAATAATATAAATGGTAAGAAAGTAGACACATAGATTTACGTGGAAACCCTCCAATGTAGAGGGAAATAAACCCAACGGGGCGAGAAGAGAAGTAAATGGCAATATGAAAAATACTGGAGATTTACCAAAGTTAATTTTTAAACACCCACACAAAAATCAACACTCAAGATAACAACCGAACTGCACCTACACTACAATGAATATGGCAAGAGTGTGTATATATAATGAAAAGGTGGAATATGAAAGAGTGGAGAGTTTAGGAATGCTCTTAAGGGAGGATTTCTCTCTTGGATGAATTTCACTTGTTGATCTCTAAATGTGCTCCAAGCCAAGGTTGCAATTATATATAGAGGTTGTATCACCATGTGAAACAAAATTTCAAGTCTCCCTTCGCAATTGTTTGAAAGATGTGCCCATCCTAGTCCAAGTTAGCTTCACCACATTGGCCAACTCAAAACATTGAAATTCCTTAAGACCACCGAGAAAGACTAGTAAGTCGGATGAAACATTGAAGCACAAAAACTAGTTATATGTGAACCAACATTGAAGCACCAAAAGACTAGTATGAATGCCCATGAGAACACATGTTATACTTAGCCAACCTAAATGGACTAGTAGTGTGAAGTCTTAAGAAATTATAAAGTGCAATTTTTAAACAATTTGGAAAAGAGTGAGAGTATACACAATATAAATATAATATTGAGAAAACAGTGTGTCATTTATTTATTCCTTAATAATAATTCTCAATCCGACTTATATTTTTAGAGAACAAAATAATCATTTACAAAAACAATTTATAGTTTTTGGAACAGAAAAGAAGTAAAACGTTTACACAAATTACTTCATTTTCTTCCTCTAGACAATAGCCTGGTAAGCTTCTATAGGCTTGCAAGTGAAATCAATAAAATGCTTGCGTTGGTGCAGGTATGAAAAGCCATAACAGGTAGCGTTGTAGGTGGACTAGAGTACACAAGAAATGTGGAATTCCTGTGCTGCTCATAAGATTTATTCCGAAGATAGAAATCATTCCAAATTCAAGTAACGTGAACGAAAGCTCTTCCACAATGAATTAAAATAAGAACGTTAGGTATCGTTTGTTATAGATATCGAGAACCTCGTTGAATGAAAACCATATAAACAAGTAAAGTCTGCTGCAAGTCTAATATTGTGACTCAATGATTAAATCAAGTCTGTTGTCCTATGCGTTTTATAGGATTGTATTAAAAGTACTTGTAGATGGGGAACAATATTACTTGAGACCTTATTTGTCATGAAATAAATGAAATATCCTGAAAAAATATAAATTGCTTATAAAGATAACTGATGATAATCCCTATTTCTATGTTTAAAACTCACTTTTCTAACCTATTTATAATGTATGCCTTTGATTGACAAACCAGAGTGTGAATAAGAATTGGCTATTTCTAAAGTTTTCTTCATCTCTCCTTAAGGCCTGTTTGGTTGGGTAACTTTTGCTCAGACTTAAAAGTTCCCAGAGCAGGTGAGAAATGTCACATTGTTTGATACAAAAATATAGAAAATTTTATGAGAAAAAACACTTGAAAGCTCTTTTCTTTCTATGACTAACGACAAGCTAAGTTACTGCCCCTCGAACCCAAGGAAGTTGCAACCTTGCTTAGCTCTAGAAATTAGAAGAACCTAGCTTCTCCTTGGGCTTCAAGATTAGGTATTTTTCAAATAAATATTTTGCAATTGATATACTCAAATTCATGGTAGGGTTTTGTTGAACATATCATATGTAATATGTTATATTGACACATAATTTAGTCTTAAGGAAAGTATCAATATATCAATCAAACATTTAGTTTATCATGGAATTGAGAGAACTTCCCAGAAAGTTAAGTGAACTGGAACCAAACGAGACCTAATTCTTTTTACTCTATTTGAGTTTACCAAGTTATGGTAGTGTAAACTTTGTTTTCTGTATCCTTGAAGGTATGTTACTTTATATTTGATCATTTTTTTCCTTGGCTCACCAAAATTGAATAAACGAAATGAAAATGAGGTAATATAAATCATATTTCTAGATTACATATCGTTTAAAGATTCTACCTAAATATCAATATCATAAATGCTGTGTTATAATATAGAAAGATTTATTATGAAATCCCTAATAAGTTGAGTCCCTTTCAAGTTGTTTTTATGTTAAAACCAATGATAACCATGCTAATTTTGAAACTTGTAAATATAATCCTAAATTTAGTAGTCATCATGATCGATTTTTTTCTTGGAGAATTATTTTCTATTCTATCCTGTATATATGTATAAAATTAACTTTAGCGGAATTATTGATTTTGTTGGCTCTTGCATGCTTTGTATTTGGTACATACACAAATCAAATGATGAAATACAGAATATGAAGGTTAATAGAGTCGACTGAAGCTAAACTCTCCTATTTAAAAGAATAACTACTATTTTTGCTTATAGATCTGACCCTGTATAAATCACCTGTAATATCTTTAACTCTTTATAGTGTTTGTGACTTATCCAATAGTTACTATAATATAATACATAACGTGACCGAACCTATGGTCAGATCACTATTTCTCTTCAAAAAGTTTCTTTATGCGCGTATCAGAGACCTAGGAAAATACCAATTTCAACGAACACTACACCGCACTTCCACACTCTCAATCCTCTTTAACTTACTTTCGATTCTTCCATCTTCAACGACAACTATCTTCTTATTATCTTCATCTTCTTCACATCCAGGTTTTCCTCAAGTTTAGCAATATTAAAAAACCATATTCCTAGCAACTCTGAATTTTACCAATTTCTTAATATGGAAAACACTTCGCACTTCAATATCCTATCATTGTCATAAGTCACTAAACAATGTAATGATTCAGAATCTCCTCCTCCTGGAATACTTATTAATTCCTGAATGGTATCTTAGTCCCAAATATAGTAAATTGATTCCAATTGTCTAATCTTGGAATGTCCATGGACCACGTTTTGAGAGACTGCTAAGATTCCCAATACATATAGATTCACTGGCACTGCTCCTTTTCTGCTAAAGAAACATGGGAATGAAATTGAGAAGCTATTTTCACGATCATGTCAAATAGCTAAATAACATGCAGCTGAAAATGAGTTTTCCAGTCAGCAACTAAAGCGCAATCCGTTCATATGACTATAAGTTTCTCAAGTTCATGTATAACTTCCATTTGCAGAATCAAGACTTCTATGCTATTTTGGTTGGTTCCATTTATGTTAAAAAATGTGATGTTATTCCTTCAGATTACTCCTCTGGCCTACCATAAGAGAATTCTGATGTTTGTGACAATCTATGACTGCGACAGGCAAAGCGAATCTACCTCCTTCCTTTACCAAGAAGCTTCGGTATTTTCTATTAGCAACAGAAGTTCCGTCGTGTTAAAAAATTCTCATCTTCACACACTTAATATGAAAGTTTTCACAGCTTTGTGATGACTCGATTCGCGTTTAAGTAAGAAGGTTGGAACATGGACAGTCTAATAGGGGTATAGTCATCGTGAGAGACGGTTGGTCGAAGGACATACAGTAGTGGTTTTGCTAATTTCTCCCTAATTAGATTATCACAACCCAACTCATTTCAACTTTTCAACATTCCACCATATACGCCAATCCTATTCGCAAACAAATATAATTGCGCGCACACAAACGCTTTATCTCCAATCGTAGGTCATGCACCGGGCAATCTTCATTCTCACACTCAAAGACTTAATTATCTAACCCAGTTCCAATTTAGGTTCAACCACCAACCTTGTGTCAATTGTGTGATGCCTTTAACCATACATGTCAAAACTTGTCCTAACCGTAAAATACTGCGAGAATCAAGTCATCACCATTTTGCTGGCCTTTCACTTTTAATGGAAACTCAGAAACCACATTTGTTCGCATAAGTAAATACTGTTGCAACTCAACCATATGAAAACCAATAACCCAAGTCTTTAATGTCGTACACGCATAATTAATGGCACAGATAGGGTCAAATTGGCAATGGTAAGCAACTTGAATATCAACAACTATTGGCCCACAAAATTTTTCCACCCTCACTCAAAAATTTCGAAAAATTTATTTTAAATGAAGTTTGGTGTTCCAAAAATTTGCAAAAATTTAATTCACCCTCAGTTTTACTAAAAGATAATTTTTTTTCTATAGATTTTTGATTCTCTTGGGTTTTTTCTGTCAAGAACATCCGACACAGAACACAATAACTTTGTTGCAATGATTCTGGTCCCTTTACTGTTTTAACTGCTAGTGCTGTGTCTTTCTTCTTCGCCATCAGCAAATTGTTTCAACAAAACAGCTTCAAACTTATGCACCATCGATGACACATCAAAGAATGAAAGTTTTTCTCATTTTTTTGATAAGAATCAGGGATTTTTGGGTTTTTTTAAATTTTTTTAGGTTTGGTAAAAAAAAGAAAAAAAAAAAAAAAAAAAAAAAATTTTGAAAATAATTTTGCAAATTCCTTGTCTACTAAGAAAACATGTCAAACTTCGTTTTGAATGAGTCCGATCATGTAACTCATCATCATCTTGAAAAAATAGTACAATTCTGAATATTTGGACATCTCCTATTAGTTTTCTTTTTTAGTTCAAAAATATTATGTGTTGTTTCCTTCTTAATGGACTTTAGCAAATATTGTGGATTTTCCCTTAAAATTCAAGTCTGAAGTGTTTTAAAAAATTCTTGAGTTTAAAACCATGATGAAAAAATAAATTCCTTTTAAACTCAAAGCAAATTTCAAGTGTGATAGTGGTGGAGAATTTTCAAAATTTTCAAATTTCAAGTTTTTTTAAGACCATAGAAATATTCAAACGATTTTCATGTCCCACAAACACCCCTCAGCAAAATGCCAAGGCTTGAGCGAATGCAACAGAACCTCTTTCAAAATGCTATGCGAACAATGTTTATAATGTCAATTTGCCACCGTCAATTGGGGTGGAACCTTAATATACTGTTGTATATACTTTGAATAAATACCAACACTCATGCCAATTCATTCCAAAAGGTGCTCACATGAACTTTTGTTTCGTACAAGACCCTAACTGGTTTGAATAAATTTTAATATAGCCCAGATCTATTGTTCATAGAATTTGTTTGATAGAAAATAGACAAATAAAACGGAAGCGTATCTTGAATCCATAACAAAGCAAGATCTAATGTTATGGGGTTACTCGTTGCGGGAGAATTCAATTCCCACCGTAACAGGCAGATCTAGATTTCTTCTTGGTCTCTTGTCCGTAAGTGTCTCTTCAAATGGGTCAGAAAATAACTCACAGCACCGGAAGTTGTCTTTTATGAAAGCTCTCTATCACCGTATGTGGTTTTTGAGGCCAGCCGTCACACCTCTAATTTTGTTTTCTTTTTTTGTGTTTTCCCAAACTGTCCAATTCCCTTTTACTTTAAATAAGGCAGAGGAAGGGTATTAAAATCCTAATTGCTCTTATCCATTTAAGCCAATAACCACACTGAGTCACCTTAAATTAGAACCACCTTCAATCACAGGGCTACATACAGATTATATAATTAACAATCTCCCACTTGCCCATGTGCATTTCTCGAGTCTATCATGTTTACATGAATTGGAATCAAGATAATCGAATTAGGCGGTCACAGGTCCATAACGACATGATTCCCTTCCCATATATCAAAGACCACTTCAAATTCCATAAAAACTTAATAGAGAAACTATTCAAACAAAACAACAACATTGTTACAATCAAAATGTTAATTGTTATCTCCAACTCAAGACCATTATTGTAGACAAACATAATGTGGATAAAACACAAAATAAGCAAAACCAATCTTTAATTGAAATTCCCAAGTGTCAACAATAATATGAGCAAAAATAAACCATATTATATATAATATATAGTATACTATATACAATTGAAACATCAAATGCATAACAATGACTTTAATCATATATGTCATTCATCAATATGGCCAGTGAAGAAATTTTGATGGTAAGCCTTTAGTTAGCGGATCTGCTATCATCAAATCAGTACTGATATCTCAATTGACACTTTGTGTGTTGCCACTTCTCTTCACAGATAGGTACTGTTAAATCATGTGTTTTTGGTAACCCTAGAGGTACCATATCATTCTAGAGAAGAAGACAGTTGCGGAATTATCACAGTAAAATTCTCAACGTTCTAGCTATACTGTCGAACAATGCTAAGAACCTGAGACAAAAGTTCCGCAACCACAATATGCATGAACAGTGGGCCTCAAAGCAATGCCAAACAAAATTCAAGCCTCCATTGTGGAAGTAGCAAGAATAGACTGCTTTCTACTTTTCATGAATACTGCTCCACAGCTAAAGAAACAAGTAGGCCAAATGTAGAATTTTCTTGAAATCCTACACAAATTGGCATAGGTATGACCTCCGGGTAATCCACCACGTTCTAGAATAAGCTTGGACTTTCCCTTAAGTGAGTATATGACAATTAGTGCCTTGTAAACTACTAAAGTACTTTCTTGGCAAGCTTTTCCAATTGGTCCCATCCAGGATGACTTTGATATCGACCATCGCTAACAATTCCTACGGCGAAGATAATATCCGAATCGAAAGTACATGTCTGTAACATACAGTTTCTAAAGCGTCTCTCCAACCTCTATCTGACAGCATAATGGAAAAAAGACTGCCCATCTCTTACGTTCCAAAATCATTTAGACATTGCATTTCGCTGAACCTATCACCTTCTGAATGAAACGATCTGTGGGAAGCATTTTTTTCCAATTCCTAGAATCTCTCTAATACCCTTATCCCAGGTGCATTAAGCTCTTGAGACAATCCTAACAAGTCATTGTGAATCATTAACAGAATATTTCTATTTCAAATCACAAGAGGATGCCTCTCCCAGTCATCCTTTCACTTCAAAAGTTCTTAGAAGAGAAAAACCCTTTACATATGGCAACAACCCAACATCCATTCGCAAGCAAGAAAGAATGTTATCACATAATAGGACTAACATAAGAGCTTGCTCCCCACTGACTGTCAATAAAATACAGAGCGATCTCAACAGTTTTTCCCTATAAAAACCAATGAAGTGATGGTATTATTGAACTTAAGAAATACATTGACGGGAAAAGCTTGCTTCAGTCAATATATTGACTTCTTAACTTACACACCAAAGTTTTCACCTTTCCTGTGAACCAAACCCTCTGGTTGGTCTTATAAATACTTCCTCCTCTAAGTCACCATTAAGAAAGGTGTTTGTTACATCCATTTGGTGAAGCTCCTAGATCAATAATGAGCCACTAAAGCCAAAATTAAATTCTAGAGTCCTTTTTGGAAACTGGAGAAAAATGTCTCTTTATAATCAATGCCATATTCTGAGTGTAATCTTTAGCAACAAGTCTGAACCTTAATAGTCTTCCAATATTAGTCTTAGAGATCCGTTGGTTCCTTAAAAAACGCCATTTACAACCAACTTGTTGGACACTCAGGCAACTCGACTAAATCCCCAGACTTGATTATCACGCCATTGATGCATTTCTTCCTCAGGCAATAAAACCAATTTTCAGAATATCACATTTCATGCTTTCTGGAAAAGAACTGGATTCCTTATCAAATGCTCAATTTACATTCATGCCAAGGTGAGTAAACCTGCAATAATTCACTAAGAAAATAGGGTTAGGCCCTCTGTGCCTTTGTGACCTCCGTAATGTTTATTCTATATGAAACCATAGTTGGCCTTCTTTGCCTTTGTGACCTCCGTAATGTTATTTCTTATGAAACCACTTGATCATTCGTGAATAAATTACCACACTCATCAATTCATTCCAGGTCTCACATGAACTTTTGTTTCGTACCAGACCTAACCTGTCCATTTTAAGAGTTTTTAGGTTATTATGTTTCCCTCACATCACAAATCCGGTTCCAAATAAATTGGAACATAGGTTTAGGGTCTGCATTTTTCTTGGGTATACCGATAATCACAAGGGATATAGGTGTTTAGAATTGTCCACCAATAAAACATTTATCTCATGCCATGTTACCTTTAATGAACTTTCTTTTCCTAAAACCTATTCCCTTTTTACCCTTAGGCAAAGTAGTCAACTCCCTAGTACCATTCAATTCTAAGGCATTCAATTCTTCTGTCATAGCTTCGATCCAATGAGGATCTTTAGATGCTTGAAGGTATGTGGTTGGTTAAGGAATCTTACTAACTTTAGTCATAAAGGCAAGATGTTTAGAAGAAAAAGTACATGGTGAAACTGAGATTGCAACAGAAGCATTAGAGATGGCAGCATGTACAATATCTTGAAGCCACTAAGGTTTGTGTGAAACTCTAGTACTTCTTCTTAGAGGAATAGTAACAGAGGCAGAAGGAACAGTAATAGAGGGAGAAGGAAGACTAACAGATGGAAAATCAGGAGAATGAGGAGAAACAGGATCATTATTAGGAGATACAAGAGTAGAATCTGATACAAAAATATGGGGAGCTGGTAGACATAAGTGAACTAAAAGATGTAGGGTTTGAAGCTATGGGTACAAGAGGTAAAGAAGGAGAGGAATCATAAGAAATATTTTGAAAAGGAAATTGATCCTCAAAAAATTGAACATCCCTACTTATGAAAACTTGCCTAGTAGTCAAATTGTATGATTTGTAACCTTTGGGTGACAAGACCCTAGGATCAAATTTGTCTTTTTGAGGTATATAATGTTAGTAGCACAGCAAAGACAACCAAAGACCCTCAAATGAGCATAATCAGGTGAATGACCATGCAGTTTCGAATAAGGAGAATCCCAATTAAGAGTAGCCATAGGTAACCTATTGATGAGATATGTAGCAGTCAAAACACATTCTGACCAAAATTTCTTTGGTAAGGAAGATTAGAAAAATAGAGCTCTAGCAATATTTAGCAGATGCCTATGTTTTCTTTCAACTATCCCATTTTGTTGAGGAGTGTATACATAAGACTTTTGGTGAATAATACCTCTAGAAGGAAAAAGAGTTTGACAATCCTTGCTAAGAAATTCAGATCCATTATCAATCCTAAGAACCCGAATTTCAGAATGATATTGAGTTTCTATTTGATGAATGAAAGAAACGAGGAAAGAATAGGTTTGACTCTTATGTTGGATCATATAAGTCCAAGTGGCTCTAGCAAAAGTCATCAATATGGTAAGGAAAAATCTAGCACCACAAATAGAAGTAACGGAATAAGGACCCCATATGTCAACATGGAGAAGTGCAAAGGGATGTGTAGTTTGAATAGAAATCTTTGGAAAACTCAATCTAGTTTGCTTAGCTAAGGGACAAACAAAACATGAATGTGACTTATCAACCAGGTGTTTCAAAGCATCACCATGTAATAGTTTGTTAATAAAAGTATGACCTAATCTAGCGTGCCAAGTAGAAAAAGAAGGATTAGAAATTGTAGTGAATGAAAAACGGTTCTCTTTATTAAGATGCCAAGTAAAGAACATGGTACTTACAAATGTCGTAGAACTAAGATCACTGAGAAAAGAACTAATGAAAGATGGAGAAAAACTATTGTGACCAAGTTTGTAAAGACCACCATCCATCTTGCCTGCTGCCACCACTGTATTAGTCAACAGGTCCTGAAAAAGGCAACAGAAAGGGCAAATAATTATAAGCAAATGTTTGTTAAATAAGATCTTGCTAATCGAAAGTAAGTTGAACTTGAAAGCAAGAATGTACAAAACATTCAAACAAAGTAAAAGAAGAGTTTAAAACAACTAAACCTGAATAATATACATGACAAAGAGAATGATTGGCAAAAAAAATTGGAATAGGTTTGGCAAGATTAGTAAGAGATTGAAGCAGAGAGAGTTTAGGAGATAAGTGATTAGTAGCTCTTAAATTTATAATCCAATCATCATCAGAACAATCATACAAGGCAGACAAATGACAATGTTTAATGAGATGAGGAGATATACCAACAAACTGTGTAGCTAAAATAGAATCAGAATTGAGTGATTGGCCATCTTCAAGCGCAACAGATAATTTCCCTTTCATTAGTTTCATGACCTCTTGATTAAAAGAATTAGTCAATGAAGTGGCCAAAGTTGAGCTCCACTCACCATCACAAAGAGAAAGATCCAAAGTAGCGGTAGTATTAACATGAGTTGCCACTCTAGGAGAATACTCAAATGGCTTGTGATTTTGAAACTAATCTTTGGCTTATGATTCTTAAAATGATCAGGAAATCCAATCAACTTATAACAACGTTCCTTAGTGTGCCCATCCCAGTTGCAATAATCATAGTGTCTATATGGTTTAGAAAAAGAAGATTTTCCTTTCCTAAAATCTGGATAGTAAGTACATGCAATCTTAGCACCTAGATCAACACTATCAACAGTCTCATTTATGTTAGAAGTCACCAATCTTTGAGATTCAACACGAAAAACCATGTAGTAAGCCTTATTCACTCTAGGTAAAGGATCTAAGATCAGAATCTGATTTCTGACTTGATCGTAACCTATCATTAAACCCCATCAAGAATTGCATCAACTTATCTCTATTGGACAAAGCAACAAAATGAGATGTTATCCAACAAGTGCAAGCAGGCACAAGCTCTATACAACTCAACTCATCCCAGAGAGTCTCCAATTTCGTGTAGTAAGTTGAGATAGAAGCATTAGCCTGAGAGACAAACGCAATATTTCTTTGGATTTGGTAAATTATCGGTCCATTACTCTCACTGAATCGCTCAGCAAGCTCAGTCCATAATTCTTTTGAATTTGTGGTATAGAGAAAAGATTCAACCATCTCCTTAGAAATCGAGTTAAGAATCCAAGATGTGACCATGAAATCACATCTATGCGACACATCAAATTCAATTGAACCTTCAATTGGAATTTCTACTTTCCCATCAATAAAACCTAACTTACATTTCGCTCCCAACTTAATACGCATTGCCCTACTCCAAGTCCTATAATTACTACCAGTCAAAGGAGAGGAGACGAGAATCATACTAGATTATCTGAAACTTGAAGGCTAAACGGATATTCATAGCCACTGCGAGTTGAGTTAGGGTTTGTTCCGGCAGAATTGTTCTCTCCATTCAAGCTTGTATTCGTGATTTCACCATGTTTAAGATCAAACAGAGAAGAAATCACAGAGAAGCAAATAAAAACAATTTCATAAGAAGAATCCCACAAATCGAGCTTCATGCTCTAATACCATGAACAAAGTAGAGAAAACGAAAGTTTGGAAAAATAGATAATTCTTTATTATGATATGATAATAGGAGATTACAAAGTGTTATATCTAAATATAACTGTAAAGGCTAAAATAACTATTATTACAAAAGTGCTAGTAACTAATTAAATTATAAATACATTTTATTCTAATAGAGTCTTCAGTATATAGATAGATTGATTGATGTAGATGTATTTTCTTTTTAATGCCAACAATTCAAGTGTGGCATTTTGACTATGGCTAAATATTTGGCCTCATGTATAAACTCGACCCTATATTTTCGGTGATTATCCCTGTAGCTCCTTAAACTTTACTGGAGATCCATCATTAACCATACACTTTTACATTTCAATAATAATTATTTCTCTTGGTAGAATAAAATGTAAAAGTGCAAAGTGATAATTTAATCCTTGCAAAGTTATTTCATTTTGGTGAGGAGTATAATTATTATTAAAATATAAAAGTGTAAAATCATGAATAGGCTCCCGCAAAATTCAATGAGTCATAAAAAAAAGGGTCAAAATTCAAATTCAAATTTATAGATTAGGACCTAAATATTTATCACGATCCTTCTTGGAAAGTTAGCGCAGAACATGATCCTTCCTGCAAGTTGTGGTGAGTTTCTTTTGACGCTAAGTTGAAGTTATTGTCACTCTTTTTAATTTTCTTCTTCTCATGACAGAAAAGTCACAAGCTGCCAAGTATGTGAAAAGACCAAAAATCAACTTACATTTATTAGCCACTGTATATGAATCTTTTTTTTATTTTTTTATTTTTTTTTTGAGTACTGAGAGAGATTTGAACCCGAATCTATTACCAAGTCGTATATGCACTTACCAATAGACTATATTTTAGCGTGTTTACGAATCTTTTGATTTTAGAATGAATATTTCTTTCTACAGACACGACAAGAAAAAAAAATAATTGGAAACACAAAAATTCCCGAAAATTGCTAATCCATTTCCTAAATTAACGTCAATACGTTACTTCTAAGTTTAACCAATTAAATTAAATAAAAATAATAAATTGATAAAAAATGAAAAATTCGTTCTTTTCATTCAAGTTTAACCTGTTGTTCATAGTTTTGGGCGTCCAAATCGCTATTTCATCTGCGTGTTAAAGATCACTCGTTAAAAACAATATACAACCATTGAAAATATATAAATTTGTATAATTGTAATAGCATGATTTTATAAATTAAAAGATTTAATGAGGCAATTTAAAACTTGCATAAATACTATGTAACCTTTAGAATATCAAGTATGAGTAAAATCTCAATATTGGAAGAAAAAGGATAAAGAGTTAAAGACATAAAGAAATTTTAAATGGAGTTGGATAAGGTAAATATTGGTGTCAAATATTTTGAAATATTTCACTAAAACCTCAAATTTTAATTTGGAATGAGATTCAGAATTTGAAATTCAAAATAAAATTCATTTTTAAAAAATTGATATATAAAATTGCATAATACATAGTGCCCTCTTTTTAGCACATAAAATTGATGAAAACTCTTACAATTGAAAAAACTCGAATCCAAAATATCTCACTCCTGAAAAGACTAACTTGTCCACACTTGATTAACAAATTCTTAACAAATTCTTGATTGAAATTACTGAAAATTACTTCTAGTCTATTTTTCACTTTTTTTTATATATATATTTCTCTATGTAATTTCATGTTGCTGGATTTTATTATATCTATATGACAGTCGTACTAGCTTTTTGATTTCTAATTTTGTTAATATTACTTCATTATCAATTAAATGGAAATTTTTTTTTATTCATTGGGAGACTCGATGGGTCGAAATATCACTGCGAGCTACACAACAGAAGGTAACCCAACTTCCACTCCTCACATAACTGACAAGACCAATCAGATCACACCTAATTGGCTCAATTAAATCTAAATTGGTATATATTCATTTCTCATTAATGAATTTTAGTTATATGAGATATTAATTTATTATTTTATTAAAATTAATTATTTTCTTACTATTTATATCTAACTTAAATAAATGTATTAGTTATCGCTTATTAGATTTAATTTTTTATATCTTAAAATATATTATAATATACTAGATTTATATTTATAGACGAGAAATTTAGAATTACTGAATTTAATATGAAATTTCTATGGAATTATATGAAATGAAATTTTAAATTCCAATATATTTCCAATGGAATCGAAATGAGAGTCGTTACATTCCATAGTGATCGAACTATGCTCGTATATTAAAATTTAAAATGGATTTAGACATACATAATTTTAAAATTTTTACCAGTTTTATTTGTATCCATCTCACCCGCTTATAAATATCCAAATTATATATAATTAAGGTAGGATACCTAAAAATATCCTACCTATTGTCATCTCTTATTAATTAATTTATTTTATGAGAATTCAAACGCTTTCTTTATAAAAGAATTCAAACACAACCTATGGGTTATAACTTAGTTGGCAATGCAGGCTGAGCATGTGGGAAGAGTTCTTGGGTTCAATCCCACTAATTGCAATGCAGGAAGGGGCGATGAGCCTTAACTGTAATTAAACCCCAAGCCGGATTAGATTGTCCCTAATAATGGGATCCAGATAGCGTGATTTATACAAAAAGAAATAAAGAATTCACACACAAAACTTAAATACAACTGATAATAATTCAAATTTAACACTGTAAATATTAAATTTCAAATCGAACTCAAAGACAAACCACTGAAAAAATAGTACAAATACACTACTTAAATGCAACTAATAAAAGAAGTAGGACTTGGAGGAATTGGGATATCAACCGTCCCTTCCAACATCAGCAAAACCTTTTTCATTGAAGGGCGAAGAGATGGTTCATCTAAGGTGCACCAGAGTCCAATTTTAATCATTCTATCCATTTGCTTCATATCAACTTCTTCATCACCACTCACTAGTTTCTGTATTTCACCAGCCTCAAAACAATTGTAAACCCAATCCACAAGAACACATTCATTTTCTTGTAGGCTATGATCCACGTTCCTTCTGCAACTGGCAATCTCCAATAACACAATTCCGAAGCTATAAACATCTGCTTTAACTGTCACAGGCAACTTCCGATGCCATTCCGGCGCAACATATCCCCTTGTTCCTCTAATTACTGTGTTAGTGTTTGCTTGACCAGGCTTCAGTAGCTTTGCCAATCCAAAATCAGAGATTTTTGGATTGTTATACTCATCCATTAGTATATTCTCTGGTTTAATGTCACAATGGATGATTTGTGCTTCACATTCTTCATGTAAATAGAGTATGCCTTTTGCTATTTTTCGCGCAATATCTACTCTTTCCGCAAAACAGGGTCTATTTTCAAATGATGAGAAAAGAACATGAGCAAGAGATTTATTAGACATGTATTCATATACTAAAAGCCTATTAGACCCTTCATTACAATAACCCAGTAAGCGAACAAGATTCTTGTGATGTGTTTTCCCTATCACTTTCACTTCAGTTTGAAACTCTCTTTCTCCTTGGTCTAACATGCCGTCCAATTTCTTTACAGCTACGAGTTTTTCTAAACCTGTAGATGTTACTACTCCTTTGTAAACTATCCCAAATGAACCTCTTCCAATCTCTTCCTTGAAATCATCTGTCATTTTTTCAACTTCTAAATATGTAAAAGGCCGAAGAGTAATTTCCTCACTTAATCCAATATGCTGATTGTTAGATATCCTTTCATATGCCCGTGAATGGTATTTATGCATAGCAACACCTGAAATTGCTAATATAACAAGCCCAAATGCAATAATTGAAATACTAACAATCAGCATACTTTTACCAATCTTATTACCACCCTTTTTCTCTATAGGATCATCAACTGATCTGTTTGTTGGACTAGTTATTGTTAAAGATGTGCCAACCTTGATCAAAGCTGAGTTTGACTCGGACTGATCCCTTCTCCCATATCTTAAAGGCAATCGTTGCTTTCTACATTGACTGTCTTTAAAAAATGCAGCATCACAATTACAATCCTCCAAACAAGCTTTCTCACAATCTTCTTTAATGGATATTGAAATGACAGAATATGGGTCATCATCCCATCTAGTATTAGCAAGTTCGTGAATCCTAATATCAGAAGTCATTTCATCACTATCATCATTTTTGCAACTATTTGCCACGAAATTTCTCTGACAGCCAGCACTCCAATTCCCTTCTATAACAAATCCAAATCCTGGAAGGCATTCACAATCAGGTTCTTGATCATTCAAAATACAATAGCTATTAACACCACATAATCCTTTAGGATTACATTTATCATATCCTGATGCCCATAAAACAGACCAATTTCCATTATTACTCAGATTGTTTGAATATAGTCTGAATATGCCATCAATATCTATTCTCATTAAGTAAATATATCGCATTGAATGTCCTCCTGATGTGAGATTCATTATGTTGAAGCCAGTTGAATTTAGCAAGTACAGCAAGCCATCAGGACGTAAGTTTAATGTTACATTATCTCCAGACCCATCTGTTCGTGTTGCATAATAGGCATCTTCAGGATTTCCAAATCCTATCGGATATTGAACAAGATTTCCATCATTTTGCATGGCTAAGCGAAAAATTCCAGTTGAGTGATCATTCTCTGAAACAGAAGAAAATAATGTTGAACCAGCTTCAAGACGTTGAGTTTGCAAAAGGGTATCTGTTGGATGGTCAAAACTTTGCCATATTACTTCATTATCAGAATTATAAATCATAAAATTGCCTGAATCAGACATTGAAGCTAATGAAGCTGTTTGTGAAGCAGAAATAACGACAGAATTGCTTGCTCCTCGTAAAAGAAGACCAATAGAGCTTGAAAAGACTAAGGTAACTTCACTAGATATTGGAGGATCGTCCCGGTTGGCCGTCCAGACAACCGTTTTTTGAGGAATTCCGGCGAGAAATATACCAATAGCATAGCCATTGGCTTTTTTGTAAAATCCAAAGGCGTAAAGACCAGAAGGTGAAAGCCAAGAGGAGTTTTTGTTTGGTGTTAATGAAGATCCTATGGTTATGTTAGTAAACGACAGAAATTTGCTTGCTCCTCGTAAAAGAAACAAATAGAGCTGAAAAGACTATAGGTAACTTCCCACTAGATATTGGAGGATCGTCCGGTTGGCCGTCCAGACAAACCGTTTTTTTGAGGAATTCCGGCGAGAAATATATTCCAATAGCAAGCCATTGGACTTTTTTTGTAAAATCCCAAGGCGTAAAGACCGTTTAGAAGGGAAAGCCAAAGAGGAGTTTTTTGTTTGGTGGTTATGAAAGATCCTATGGTTTATGGTTTGGCTGTTTTTTTCAAGAAGATAAAGTCTTGTGAGATAAAGCTGTGAAAGATGACAAAGACAGAAACAGAAAGAAAAATGAGATGGAAGCCATGGAAAGAGTTATGAGCTTCCATGTGTCTTAAGGTATTTAAAGTGCCATTGTACTTGAGTAGTCTGTACTGTTACTTAGGCCACGTTTGTTCCTGTAAAATAAGTTGAAGGAAAATATTTTTCATAATTTTCTATTATTTGGATATGTTCAGGAAAATAAGTCAACAGAAAATATTTTTCTGGTCAAAATAAAATTAAGTTATTTTTAAGGAAAATGACTTTTCATTCTCAAGAGCGTAAAATATTACAAACTTGTTATAACCTTATAAACACATATTTTTTTAATTTATTAATTATCGGTAGCCACTATAACCACTCATGTTCATCACCAGCTACCACCATCCGTCACCAACGACATTCATAATTTACCATTTTTTTTGTATTATTCTCATATTTAACAATAAAATTTTTAAAATATGAAATTTATATTATTATTATTAAAATTTTTAAATATGAAATTTAATATTTATTATTATTTTATTTATATTTATTATTATTAATTATGAAACTTAAATGAATTACAAATTTTAATATTTTAACTCCATTTTTTAATATTGTTAACCAAAACGAAAAATGAAATCAATTATTATTATTATTATTATGAACTTATGAATTACAAATTTTAATATTTTTAACTAATTTTTAATATTGTAACCAAAAACGAAAAATAAATCATTTGGAAAATATTTTTCAAAGAAAACATTTTCCTTGGAAAATATTTTGCAAAGATAAGTTATTTTTCGGAAACAAATAGAGCTTTAAGGTGGTAATGGTTAGAGTATTTTCCTATACTTTACCTAACCAAATCCTTAATTGGATTTGGTTTGGGTATAATTTACAAATTTAATATATTGAGTACCCTTTCGTGGATCCAATAAGTAATTTTGACACGGATACAAATGAGGTCCATGGAACTTACCCAGCCAAGAATATGGAAACAGTCAAAAGTGTTTCAAAATCCTGGCAGACGTGCGTTTTACTTCCATATTTGTGGTGGTCATTCATTATGCTCAAGCATAAGAAACCATTGAAGAGCAAGTCAAGGCGAAATTAATTGATGCAGAAAGAGATAACAATTTATTGAAAGTTGTTCAACTCTGTTGATTTTTCTTCTTCGCATGACCGCAGTCGCGAGTTGCTAATGTTGTAAAAGAATTAATGAAAAATCAACCATATTAAATTTTTTTGAATTAGACTAATTTCTTTGACTCGGTCTATATCCACCCATGAATTAAACTAGTTTTCTTTATATTCTTGATTAAAATAGAATACACGATAGTAAAAACATTCTATTTACCCATAATTGATAGTAGTTATCATATAGGAAGCTAGATTAACTTACCACCTATATTCATATGACAAAAAATTATTAGCAATACCAATATTATATTTAGTTTTTTTGTTTAAATTTGATAAAACCCAAATTTATTGCCGAATAGTATATACACTTACCACTCGGCTATGCTTTGGTATACATATTATATTTAGTTAAATTAATATTCAAATAGATAAATTACCTATAATTATTGTAAACATAATGTAATTGTATGTAATATTGGGATTTATTCATAGTTATCCTTTCCAACCCGTTTATTTATTATTATCCAAGAGACTATCCAATATATTAGTATTTCTTTTCGTCTCAACCTATCGTTTATTTTATATAGTTTTCTTTCTAATAATTTCTAAACTTATGATCGTTTGAAACAAAATTTGGATTTAATTCTCTTAGATTTGTAATAATTGATAAATCTTGAGTGTTTTTGCTACCTCTTAATGGAGTTATTAATTTCTCTCCTTTCATGGAGTTGTTCCTCATTATTGAAGAATTTTTATGTGAATCTTTTATTTCTCTGGTAATTTGGAATACAAGATGGATTGTTGGTTACTTATAGTTGGAGACTTCACATCTTCAAATTCAGGTAAGTTTCTTTTATCAATGGAGTCTGTTAGTGTGATCTATTCCTCAATTATAATTTGGTACATTAAACTCTTCTGCAGATGTTAATTGTAACAAGTTTCCCAAAAAAACAACATTCGGAACAATATTATGGAATGCTTATTTTGTCATCATATTTGAAAATTGACCGGTTTTTATCCGGAAAATTAACTTCATCTGTCAAGATTAAAAACATCTCCAAGTAGAATATTTTAATTTTTTATATTTGTATTTAATTTTATATATATATATATATATAGAATACCCCTCATAATTTTATATTTGTATTTAATTCTCTTTTATATAGGGCAATGTTAGTATAGCTAAATTATTATATATATAAAGCATGCCGAGTCATTCCCCTGATGTGCCAATACCACATTGATTCAATTAGTACATTGTGTCATGCTTAATTTGTTGTTTATCTTTATATGTCTTATATTTGAAATAAAATTAATTTTAAATGTGAATTTATTTACTTATCTCATTAGATATTAATAAAAAAACTCTGTTATAAATGTAAATTGATTTAATATAACATTCGAGAATTAATAGGCAAATATGTTAAGTATATTTACTACATTTTTAATGATTATAGATAAATTAAATAATTTTTCATGCAATATTTTATATGTCGTGATATGCGGAAGACTATTTAATTTTTTTTCTTATTTTTTGTTTTGTTTTTTGAACGCGCTTGTTATAGTTTAGAGAAAAGTGTAAAAAATTATTTGTTTTTACTTTAAATTAAATTATGTAAAAAAATATAATTGAGATCCTCATTTAATAATGTTAGAGAATTAATTACACATGATTAGTTGATGAATTAATACACATTCCTTAAATTTTTAAAAATAAAATTATTTATTCATGTTGAATTTTAAATAGTGAGTTAATTTTTTTTACAATTAATTCTAAAACAATGATTAATGAATTTTTACCATCCTTTCATTTCATACCTCTATTTCTTTTTTTTTACTTTACTTTATCTCTCTAGAATTTGTATTTTATTTCAGAATATGTTGCCACATGATTGGCTAAGACACGAGTGACCCATGCTTATCTCTCTACTAATTTTTTGAACTAATGGTACCACAATTACCACACGGTATAGTAACACCCTGAATCGTAGAGTATCTGATAGGATGCTTTTATATAATAAAATTTTTGACTAGTTTGTAACATAATATAAGAATTTCATTCAAGATATCTATATATATATATACGGTTTAAATATAAAAATAATAATATATATATATATATTCTTTTAATTTTAATTTACTTTACTTTTTTTTTAAACTGTGCATAGTGACAGTGATTTTCGCAAGTATATGAAATCGCAACAAGTAATATAGAATAAGAAGAGTATCGTATCCACAGGACTGTATACTAAGTACCAAAATTATGATAACCTAATATTATTTAAACGGCAATAAGGGGAATTATATTTAAGAACTAACTTCAGTAAATAAAAGAGAATAAGAAGAAATCAAGCAAGGCAATTTTTTTGATTAAAAGAATCAAGGATTAAAAGCTACTAGGGATTTTGACTTCACTTAATTCTATCCAATTTATTTTATTAGTCCGTTAATCAATTTTAATTGTTAGTCTCGTTTAATCAAAACATCATCATTAATTGTTCAAGTAAGGGGCAACAATTCCTAAAATTCACTTAACACGCTCTCTCGATTGTTTTGTTAGCTATTTTTAACGCTGGGTCCCTAATCTAAACCTATTCTTCCTAATAGCGCAATCAAAACATGAATTAATCATTAATGTTTTCTGGTTCCTACCTGTTTTGTGATTCATAAACTAAGGTCATTATACTTATGAAAACCTTCCCATGAGTTCAAAACCATCAGTTACCAGTTTCTACAATCACAGTTAATTATTCTCATGTACATTTATTACCTTTTTTCATATCAATAAACTCTTCTTCCTGTAATGAGACGTCGAATTAATGAAATATTTATTACCTTTTTCATATCAAAAACTCTTCTCCTGATAGTGATTAATGAAATAAATCAATCCAGGGGAGAAACTCTGCCTAGAAGCATTAAGTTTAATACCGAATTATACTTTGAACAAAGAAAAACAAATCTAATATTATAAAATGGAAAAGAAATTAAACTACATCAAATCCCTAGTATGAGAGCTTAGTTCGACATAGTAATTAAATAAAACTCGATAATACTTGATAAAGATTCCATAATCAAAGTGAATAATGAAAAGTAAAACAAGATTAAGAGTTTAGAGATAAAAACTAGTCAATAATTAATTCTGGACAGCTTCCTTGAATCTTTACACAAATCTTGAATGCTTGAAGCTTGGAAAGAGAGAGAAACAATAGAACAAAAACTATCAAAAGTGGAGATCTTTCCACAATGAATGGCTCCTCTCTTTATATAGACTTCCTGGGAGAAAATCCAACTTCGTTTAGGAAATAGAATCCTCATTAAGTAAGAAATCTTTTTTTCGTTTCACGCGCCCCAAATTAGAATCCTCTATTGTAAGTATATATCCACAATCTAATTGCTTTGGAAATAGGAAACTATTTAGGGTTTTCAGATTTCTATCTTAATTAGGACTCTGTCCCATCTTTTTAGGAAATAGAATCCTCATTAAGTAAGAAATCTTTTTGGAGATAGGAAACTATTTAGGTTTTAGATTTCTTCTTAATTAGGACTCTTCCATCTGCCTAAATCGAATTAGATCTTGATTTGTACGTCAGGAAAGTATTTGAGGTGGGCCATGCAAGTGATAGAGACTGGTTGGCGTTCTCGACTTAAGACAGCACTTAATTTGTAGCACGGGTGTGCTATGCGGCACGGTCGGGGCGTGCCAGAACCTGAGTTTTAAGGATGGTTTAGCACAGGCCGTGCTTAGCGGCACGTCTAGAGAAGAATCTGTGGCATGGGCGTACCCCATAGCACGGCTAGGGCGTGCTAGGCTCTGAGTCTCCAGGATGAAATGCATCACGGGCGTGCTTAGGCAAACACGCCTTTGTGTTGATGTCCTCTTTAGCCACGGGCGTGCGAGATAGCACGGTCTGGGCATGCTAGAGTCTGAGTCTCCACTTGATTTTCCTTGAGTCCAGCACGAGCATGCTGATGTGCACGGGCAGGGCATGCTAGAGCCAGGGTGTTTTGCTTTATTTTGCTCTTTTCTGTGCCAAAACCCTATAAATTTCCTTAAGATCAAGTGGATTATGATTTAAGAAAGTTTTGCCCAAAAACATAAATAAAACTGGAAATAAAAATAAATAAGTAATAAAAATGCTAAAAATCCTAATATGAACTACATTAAAAATACTATAAAAATAACGGTATCACAAAGCACAGGGATATTGCAAGTATTATATATAATATACTCAATTTATATTTATTATTAATGAATTGTTAAGTTTTGAAAACAAAATTATAGTAATATTATAATTTATTATTATTATACACATCCTATCTCCAACACTATTTATAATTCCCTTATAAGCCTTTGTTATCACCTAATGCGATTATGTTTATATCTGAGTATATCGTATCATAGATATCAATTTTTCTATTGTGCATTCTAAACTTTAATTAATTTAGCATATAAATTAGATTTTGTGATTAGGTGAACTTTGCAAATGTCTCATTCCTCCAAAATAATCCATGATTATACGTTGTTCCTCCCTCCGTTCTTTTCATATAGAAACAACTAATTTTTCTTTAAGACTAAAAAAGTAGTTCAACCAACTTTTTTTTGCCCTTTTTTTCCAATTATTAATTATTTGTAAAATATGTAAAAATGATAGTCGGTGCACTTATCTATGGATGCTAATTAATTAAGTAATTACTAATGCAAATGGCTTTTTCTCTCTCCATTTCAAAATTATTGACTGTGTTTATCAATGAAACATCTAATTAAGAGAAGCATTAGAGAATCTTAACAAATATATCATTCTCTGAAACTATGAATTTATACCAGTTTTTAGTCATTCCATTTTGAAATTAATTGGAAATTTAAAATTACAAATTGAATTGAAAAATTGAAATCGGCTGAATCGAATTGGATGGACTTAAAACTAAATCAAACATGTGGATTCATATTTTTTTAAAAAAATTACAAAGAATGGTTAGAACCTGATAGAAAATTAACTATAATTGAATTTCTATTAGTTTGATTATTATTTAGAAATTTCACGAACTAAAACCAATTTTAAATCAAACCTATGGCCAGCATTAGGATAATTTGCCAACCAAAATAATTATCTTCTCTTCCTTTTGATTCGAATTTTATTTTGATGCTCTTTCCCCTTCTCCGAATGAGTTGTTAACTTCTTTGATTAGAGTTTCTAAACAAAGATTGCAAATGATGAGAGATGATGGGTGGCAATCTTTAATTGATGAAGTTTCTTTATTTTGTGAGAAACATAGTATTACCATTCCCAATATTAATGATAATTTTACGGTTCGAGGAAGGTCAATACGTAATGCACAACAAATGAAAAATCTGCATCATTATCAAGTAGAATTATTCTATACTGTAATTAATATGCAACTTCAAGAGCTTAACAATCACTTCAACAAGGTCAAAGCGGAATTGCTTCTTTGTATAGCATGCTTCAATCCAAAGTGACTCTTTCCAAGCTTTTAATAAGCAAAAATTAATTTGGCTTGCTAAATTTTATCCTTCTGAGTTTTCTAAAATGGAGCTTATTGTTACTCTTGGCAATCAACTTGACAATTATATAATTGGTAAGAGATCCGATGATCAATTTTTAAATCTACAAAGGATTAGTGATCTTGCCAAAAAATTGGTTGAATCAAAAAAAGATTTTGTGTATCCTATTTACTTGTGAAATTAGCTTTGGTTTTGCCAATTGCTACTACTTCAGTTGAAAGAGTATTCTCAACAATGAAGATAGTGAAAAATTGATCACGTAATTAAATGGGAGATACTTAGATGAATGATTGCTTGATCACATATGTGAGAAAGATATCTTCAATAGTATTAACAACGAGAAGATTTTACAATGATATCAAAATATGAAGACCAGTTGAAAGTATTCTCAACAAATGAAAGATAGTTTGAAAATTGATCACGTAAGTAAATATTGGGAGTATACTCTCAACAATGAAGATAGTGAAAAATTGATCACGTAATTAAATGGGAGATACTTAGATGAATGATTGCTTGATCACATATGTGAGAAAGATATCTTCAATAGTATTAACAACGAGAAGATTTTACAATGATATCAAAATATGAAGACTTGCGGAGAACAATTGTGGTAAATTCCTCATAAGGAGAATTGGACAATAGTATTTTTATTTTGATTCATGTTCTAAAATCCTTCTAGTAAGAATGAATATATGATAAATGTAATCTTCTTTGCTTCAATTTATGTTTTGTTAGTTTTTTACGGAGAATATAAACATTATAAAGATACTATGACATCTCAATAATACAAGAAAGCTTTGAACTATCTGATAAATATTAATGGTTTATTTATTGGTTGTTGTTTATATGTCTTCATATTTGTCTTTTTTGTGTGGTATTAAATTATATATTGTATGATTTGTTTTCTTGTAGACTTGCACAGTTGCACTATTATTGTTATTTACTCGGTGTGTATGCACAAGTCTAGAAATTAATAATATGGTATGAGGCTTCAAAACATATAAGGTAGGCCTTTGTTTTGTATTTAAATGACTGATAAATTAGCTTTCTGTTATTTTTACTTTTCTATAGTTTCAACTTTCATAATTGCATTTAGTAATTTGGATAGACAGTTTTATTGTTCATAAAATAAAATTATGATATAGAAGTTGAAAGTTTGCCCCTTAATATAAAATCTTGTATCCGCCTCTGAATACACCTCCTAAATATATACAGCCCTAAATATATTCTTGATTTGTATATATTTTCCTTTTTCAAGGATTGATTTTGTCCTCAGCAAGAGATAAAGGAGACGATATTAGTGGATAAATAGATATATGTTGTGATGGATAATTGAATATCCTTTAGTATACATAGAAGAAAAATGCTTCAAAACTATATATGTTTTCTGTTTCCTTTACATCCAAAACTTGTAGTTGTAGTGAGTACATAATGAACTCTCACCTTCCTAAGCAGCAAAACGTTTTGCTATATATGCCGTGTAAAGATCAAGGTCGTCATTGCCAAGAAACACAGAATGCTTTGTTTTCATTTTTGTCACCAAAAATTACTAGGAGTCTGTATTTTACCCAACTCTCCATTGCTGTTAACAATATATCTCGAGTATCTCATAGACTTGTGTATCTTCATTCTAATGGCAGGGACCTTTCTGGCCACAGACTGCCATATCATTTGAACTGCATCACCTTCCTTTGATGGATACTGAAAATCAAAGAAATGTTCCACTTCTTTCAGTTTCCGCCACATTCGGGTCCATTCATCCTTCCCAATACCCCTTATCAAATTTATGAGGAACTTTTCTTTGACAGCATCTGATGTTCGAACAAATACACAGAACTCAGAATAGTCAAGAACATCCTCATAAGGGAGCTCAATGTCGTCACTTACGATCACCGGAACACAATGGCTGGCAATGGCATCGAAGAGACGGTTTGATGAGGGGGTATCACCTGCAATATTCAGGCAAAATTTGGAGTGGTGCATTCCCTCAGAAGCTCTGTTGATTCCATTTTTCTGAACACTCCCAAATTTAAAATGCACATCTTTTTCATCTTTTAGAAGGTAAAACAATTCTTGCCGAACGAAGCCACCCTAACAATGAGAAACCCAAAGATGAAAAGCACATATATTAACAGAAACAATTAACAGAACATATATTAAAGAAGAAGAGCACGTACATCTTTCCTGTATATGGCTCCTTGAAAGTATAGCAAAATTGGGCGATTGTCGAAGTTAGAAAAGTCATTGGCATAGCTTTTGATTACATGTTTGTAAGGTGCAATAATGTCTTTGTCAACATTGGCTATACGAGGAGGGTACCTCCCAAAATCTGCAAGTATGAACATTGCAGGCCATAGCTTCATCCTTGCATTTAACATGCTATTTGGATGGTGAGCCAAGATGATATGGTCTCGCCCACCCGATTTCTTCCATTCCCTTTGAGATGTCACAAACTTCACTAGCTTCTCTTGCAACAATTTGTTCTTGCTCTTCTTTTCATGTGGATTTACCTTTGAATATCGATTATAACTTAATGAAGAAAAGAATGGTACAAATATAACATCAGCTTCACTAGAATTTCTCACTCTTATAGCACTACCAGCTCTAGGAATGCTAGGAATCTCCGAAGCAAGAAGATCCAATGTAAGCCAATATTCTATACTGTGTTGTAAGTTCAACCCACCTGGATATGTAGGTATTTTTCTTCTAAGATCAGGCCAAACACTGTCCCCCTCTGCTTTCCAATCTAAGAGTTCGAAATGAAACTCCGGTGGCAAATCGTACATGAAAACCTTAAGGGGTTCTTTGCTATTCTCATTATTAACCATATTATATTCCATACTTTTCACATCAACTTTCTCTCTAAGTGTTTCTCCTCCTCCTCCATTATCATTCACAAGGATTGATCGATTTCCAAATGAGGGTTCAACACTATTCTGTTCTCTCGGTAAGGAATTACCACTTTCAACTAGAGAATTTAATGGATTCGCCAACAAACTATGATCAATGAAGTTAGGTTGGCCCGTTGAACGCAACACGAAGAACCAAGATAATATGAACAGGGACAATATGGAAGAGAACAAACACAATAAAGATTTCCTAGAAATAACCCCACCTGAGGAGGCCTGCTTCTCAATCATTGCTGTACTAACTTCTCAAAAATATAAATCAGAGATATCTCCTAATAAAAATTCATATCTATACAAAAACAAATCCTATGTGTATCAATCTTCTTGGTATTGGTTAAAATTTCTCATATAAATACCAATAAATAAAATTTACCTCAAATTCGTAATTGTAATCCACAGACTCTATCACATTGTCTAACAACGAGGAAAATAAACTTAAAACAAACTGAACCCAACAATAACGAAAAGAACCCACAAGAGAAAAATGGCTGAATGCCCAGAAAAGAAATATGATAGCAAAAATAGAAAGGAAATTTGTTTTTCTTTGTTTAGCCAAAAGAAAAATCATATCGTAAATGGAAATAATGAAATAGAGAGCCAAATTGGCATTGTTGCAAGACAATCTTTCTCTCTCTGGTTTCAGTTTCTTGAGTGAAAAAAAACTAATGGAGTTACCGCAGAAATAGGGTCCATCTATGGAAGCGGACTCCTGAGTTTCACGTTTGTCTCTATATATTCCAGTATTTTTTTGTCCTGGATATTTATGGTTTGTTGGATATTAATAGTGGTGGTAATTTAAAAATAAATAATTAATTAATTAATTATAAATTTCTTGTTAGGATATTTTAAATTGGACTTGTGGAGTTCTAGTCTTAGCTAATTTCTTTTTAAAATTATAAATTTGAATTTATTCTCTTCTATAATATTTACAAACCAAGCATGCAGATATGAGAAGGGACAGATTCTTATCTCTTGTGACACTCTTTCCTCGTATGTTTAGTTTTGTTGTAAGTTTTTATGTTTTTTTGGTTAATAAATTATAAATTTATGCTTATTTTGGCATAGATATATGTTATTTATGTTTATATTATTATTTTGTGTTTTATTTCCATCTTGTGTGGAGTTTATGATTCTCTTCATTTAAAATGGAGTATTTGTCTTGTTTTTTACATTTGTTTGGTTTTATTTTGACAAGTGTGCAATTTGTGGAGAATTTTTCAACTACACGATAATCTCTATCTTTTAGAGTATGCAGTGCGTTTTGTACTTCCGTTGGATTTAGTGGTTCAAATCCTCTATATTCGTCATAAACAACTAATTCAAGGATAATTAAGCCATGTATAGAAAATTAATGAAGTTTATTAAACCAACCACTTTTAAAGATTTATCTGTTTTTTTCAAGTCCATCTTCTAGTTTTGATTAGGATTTCTTGTTAAATCAGCGAACATTAATTATTTTAGTTATAATAGTTTTTATTTTATGTCTAATCTTCTGGAAAGGAGTCATGTCTTCTCTATAATATTTGTATTGATTTCAAATTTTTTAAATGAAATTTTAATATATATCTTTAAAAAAAATTATATTTTATAGTATTTAATATATATTACGTTACAACCAAAAAGATACTCATTTATCCGGTAAAAATAAATTCACTTACCGTTTTTTACTTGTTCTAAATTATAATCTTATTTTTCTTTTAAGCGAGGATAATATTTTGCACTTTCATATTCTTTATTTATTTAACCTGAATTTTTATAAAGTCCCACAAATATAAGATTTCTTTGCTCTTTCATTTGTCTTAAATTATGGCCACTTTTTTTTTTTTTGAAATACAATTAATCTTTTTATTTTCTAATACTCTTATTTAATTATAGGCAAAATTTATTGTTTAAATAATATTTGTTATTTTTTTAATAATATTACTAATAATTTAAATGATATATAATATTTTCAGTTAAGCTAATTCTTTACTATTATCCCAACCAAGCTATTAGGAAAAACTAGGCATGCTTATATTTGGGGAAGGTTTACTTCAACTTCTTGCAATCGCGATCCAAGATGTATTGAAAATAACCCAATATGAAGTCCTAGTGTTTTGTGTATTTGTATACAAGTTGACTATTCCCATTTCCAATAATAATAAATATTTTCCCATTTTAATAGTACAATTAATTTTTTAATTCTTTTTTTATTTATTGGGAGATCCGATGGACTGAAATAACACTGCAGACTACACAACAGATGTAACCCTCCTCGACTCACGAAATTGATGAAATGACTCAAACTTGAGACTGATTACTCCTCACATAAATGACCAATCAAACCACACCTAATTGACATATTTTTTAATTCTTTAGTGTACCTTAATTTAATGTCTTATCATCAATAATTTTTCATTCAATTCTTTATTGAAAAATTACATCCAATATGAATACAGGTTATTTTAATAAATTCATTAATCTAAAATATAAATTATTTAAAGTTTTTATACGGGACTAAGAAAACAATTAATTCTCATAATTATAATAAAATTAGGGGTATTTTGACCAAATTGCCCTTTATCTCAAATCAATAGTAACCAAATTGCACTTGCACTATACCAAGGCAAGATCATTTAATAAAAATTTCAACTCCAATTTATTCTCTTTCTTCATTCTTCTTGATTTATATTGTCATGTTATTTGTCGAAAACTATTTTTGATTATATTATTATAATATTATTTAGATTTATTCAAAAGATACGATATGTGATATTCGTAGTCAGGTTATTCCTTGCATTTGTATGGCTCTAAACATTTTTTTTTTCAATCATTAGAAATAAAAATCATAGATTAAGAAATATTTTTCGTTCCTATTATTTGCAAATATTAAAGATAATCATATAATTTATCATAAAAAATAAGCCTTCATTTGTTCGTTTTACTAATTCTTGATTTTGTTCCTTCTGTTATTTCTATAGAGTAGACACATAAATGTAATCTGAATTCTTATTTCATAGAGCATACTAAACAGCGGAATAGAAATTAAATTTTCTATTTCATTTCATTCTATTCTTACTACATTCCATATTCCACTCCTTACTCTCAACTAAACATGGTATAGAAATATATTAGAAAAAGTATACATAAAATTAATTGTCCACTCTATAATTTTTCTTAATATGTTTGAAAATAAAATTAAGCTTGTCTTTATAGAATAAGAATGGGGCCAAGGGAGTAATAATTTTTCATTTTTCATAGAAATTTATTTATTTTTCACAAAAAAGTTCATGAATTCTAAATTTTACAAGGCATGGATATCATGGATAACTCCTATTAATTATTATAATATATGTATAATTAATTATTTGTATATAATAATTCAAAGACCTATTAATGTTATCAAGACATTGAAGACTAACAATTAATAATGTTTTATGATTCAAAACTGACTCTAGAGAGATCATTTATGTGACTCACAAAATGTCAAGTGCTAGTCTACCATAATTATACCAGCTTTTTAGGTTGTTGTTATATGGTACATTACTATTAAGGGGAACAATATATGGTTAATCCTGTAATTTCTTATTATAATATGATTAGATAGTAATAGTATAATAATCAATTTACTAAAAGTAACTATATAATATTAGGTATGAGTTTAATTTTCCTACATATTGAGCTAATTATAATTGTATATTGTAATAAATTTATTGTTAACCTCAAATAATCGTATGATGAATAATATTTTGAGAATTAGACCGGTTAATGAACAAGTGAAGATAGCGATTCACTCAACTGGAGGGTTCAACAAAATCTGATACGATTTAATTGGATTTTTATATATAATATTTTTAAAATATATTTTTAAGTAAAATTCAAAATAAAGAATTGATAAATACTTAATATTTTTTTATAAAAATGATTTATAAATACTAAATATTTTTCAGGCACAACATAAATTCTGAAATCAGTAAGTCTCTTTTTATCTTATTATTTTGTTTTTTTAAAAATATTCTTCGTGCATAATTTCTTTTAATTTGTTACAATAAATTTAATGCATTAATTTAATTTGATTAGAAATTTTTTAAAAAGGAAAAAAATAGTAGTATATAAAAAGAAAAAAATAAAATTGTAATTTAAACAAAAATCATTTGGTCCAAATCCAATAATTAAAAATCCAATGAATTGCTTGAGGAAAAAAAAAATAAAAATCCCGACTCAAGTTTTTGGCTGAAAACCAAACACTTGGAGACCAACACAATTTTTGGCGGGAAGTGTTGGCTTTGGCACAAAATTTTCAAAGTATCATATTTTATTTGAACTCTTCTCGATCAACATCAAGAAAAGAAACAACCAGAAGCCCTAGATCTCCAAATCATTAGCTATGGGTAAAGAAGACGGACAATTAAGTGCGGCGAAGCGAGCATACAGGAGTGCGAAGGAAGTTGGGAACCGGCAGGAGGAAGCTCGGTGGGCTAACGTGATAGGGGACATACTAAAGAACAGAGGAGAGTACGTGCAGGCAATCAAGTGGTTGCGGATTGATTATGATATCTCTAGTAAGTACTTGCCCGAGAAGCATTTGTTGCCCACTTGCCAGTCTCTTGGGGAGGTCTATCTTCGCCTTCATAACTTAGAGCAAGCTTTGAATTTTCAGGTGAGACCGATAATTTAAGGGTTTCATTTTTATTTTGTTTTTTTGTGTTATTTTTAAAAATTGGAAATTTGATTGACTGATGGAAATGTTAATAAGCGAAGTGAGCCTAAAGGTTTCTTGGAAGTAGATTTATATTTTTCAATATTTGGGTGCAAAAAGATTAGAATTTTTTAAATGAGTGAAAAGAATGGTGAAGCAGGCATACTTACGGTGTGGACTTTCTATCTATATTCCTTATTTGTTGATTCATTCATATTTTGGAATTGTTGAGATATTGAATTTTAAGAAGGTAATTCAATAGAATAGGTTGGTTTCCGATGAAGTGGAATGAAAAGCAGTAAACTGAGTGGGAAAGTGAAAACATAGGTGCATTTTAGGGATAGAAAAGGGAGGAAAGTAAGAGAATTCAGTTGCGGACTGTTTAGTTTCTTTGACACCTTTTGAGTTGGGGTATAATTACATTTGACTAGATAGGAGGAAATGAGCATGGCAGTTCTAATATTGTGATTTAACTTTTTGATTTTTGCTTCCTAATCACAGATTTTATATTTTGCAATAAACCAATGCAACAGTAAGAAAGTATATGGTAAATATATGAATTTGTGCCTTCATTGAAACAAACATGTTCTTTTTTATTTTTCTTGAAAAATGTAAATGCCTTTTATTTTCCTTTTTTTATTTTTATTTTTTATTTTTGATATCCTTTCCTTTTGTCTTGAACTAAGATAAAATTAAGGAAAAAAATTTTCCCCTGCCAATTTGGAGCCTGTTTGCTGCAGTGAGCGCATGGAATCTGAAGAAATGGAACTTCCCAAAACTCATATTTTGGAAATTGGTCCATCTGCAGTGTTTTAATTTTATTTATCTTTTTAAGAAATGGCCAAATGCAGTTTAGAATAGCTGCTCCAAATGGGTAACAAATGAGGCCTTGGTGGGTAAGGAAAATGGAAGAAAATGGATGTTTTTATGTGACAGTGGAAGAATAAAATAAATGGTTAAATATGGCTAAACTTTTCTATGAAAAACTATTGCTTTGACGAGATGTTGATATTATTGTTGCATTTCATAGAGCTGTGTTTTTCAATGTATGATATATTATTGCAGAAACAGCATTTGGATCTTGCGAAGGATGCTAATGACATCATTGAGCAGCAAAGAGCTAGTACACAACTGGGTCGTACTTACCATGAGCTGTTTTTACAATCTAACGATAACCACTGTGCACTTAGAAATGCAAAAAAATATTTCAAGTTAGCCATGAAGCTTGCTCAAACTCTAAAGGAAAATCCACCAGCTGATAAATGCTCTTTCCTTAAAGAGTACATTGATGCACATAATAATATTGGAATGATTGAATTAGACCTTGATAATTTGGTACAAGCTGAGAAAATCCTCACTAAAGGACTAAATATCTGTGATGAAGAAGAGGTCAGTGAAAATGATGATGGCCGGAGCAGGCTCCATCACAATCTTGGAAATGTTTACCTGGAGCTGAGGGAGTGGGATAAAGCTAAGGAGCACATTGAGAAGGATATCATAATTTGTAATAGAATTGGCCATTGCCAAGGAGAAGCAAAAGGGTACATCAATCTTGGTGAACTGCATTATAGGATTCAAAAGTATGAGAAGGCACTTTGTTGCTATCGTAAGGCACTTGAGTTAGCAAAATCCATGGAAGATGAAGATGCTCTAGCCAAGCAAAGTAAAGGAAATATTGAAACTGTAAAAGCAGCTCTCAGTATAATGGATGAATTGAAGAAAGAAGAACAGAATCTTAAGAAATTAACGAGGAATATGGAAAATGCAATAGGTACACCACATGAACGGAAGCTTTTGCTGCAACAGTGTGCATCACTTGATTGTCTCATTGAGAAGTCTAGCATGATTGGTGCATGGAATGAGGTAATTTTCTTTATCATGTGTGTTTTTCTCTTTATACTTGCTTTGATCAGATCAAATAGCTCTGTAGTGTCTCATTTCAGTAAAGCTTCTGAATGTACTTAGAATTTATTTAGTAAAGGTTAATGAAATGCAGTGGAACCTAAGTGCTTTATCCTCCATCTTTTGTTTTTAATAGTTTTTTCATATTCCATTACGCTTACCAACAAAGCATTATATTTCTAATTACATTCTAACTCATTTGTTTAAGGTAGGTTATGCAGCAGTGGTGAACTTTATATTTGTTGCTATTAAACATAATTACAATTATAAATATATTGCTATTGGAGACTAGTTAATCTGGAATTCTTTTGATATAATGTTGATTAGACTGCTGTTGTAGAAATAATATCAAACTAATGTCATGACTATTTTGCAAACAAACTAAAAATAAAGGACATTTAGTTATCTTCAAATTAGTTTGGATTCTGGTTTACACAGTTTGATGTATTTATGCGAATAGCTTTCTGTTTTCATTGTTTAGTTACAAATGTTGATGGTTAATTTTGAACCACATTGACCATATGTAGCATGTAATTGTTGAGTTCTGCTGGTATCTGTGTTTTTTTGCTGGTTGTCTGATTAGTTAAAGAAAATTGCTTCCCAATTTATGACTTCACATTTTTTGTGATATTATTATTCACAGCACTGCAGATATGCGGAATTGAAGAAGAAGATAGCAACAAAACTTTGTGACAAAGAGAAAATTGGTGATTCATTTCTGGTTCTTGGTGAGTCATACCAGAAGCTCAGAGACTTTGATAAAGCCATTGAATGTGTCATAAAGAGCTGGGAGACATATACGTCAATTGGTAACTCGGAGGTGAGTATGTTGGTTACCAGGTCTACTCATTTTCAAAGTTTTCTTTTCCTGACAGCAAAGCGTCAACTAAATTTGTGATTTTTTTTTTCAAAATTTTATTATCCTTTTTAATTAACTAAGAACCATGGCGAACATACCTCTAGTTTGAGGAGCTTCAGATCCATAGATGTTGTTAGATCTGGTGAACAAATTGAAGGCCAAAAGTCTTAACTCTTGATTGTTGTTGATTTCAGGGTCAAGCATTAGCTAAAATTAGCATTGGCAATATTTTGGACTCTATTGGTGATTGGCTGGGAGCACTAAATGCATTTGAAGAGAGTTATAGGTAGTTACCTCTGCATCTTGTTCTCTTAGTGAATGTTCCCTTCCTTGGAGATAAAAAACCTATATTTGGGTCCTCATGTAGCTTGAGTTTTTAGCTTTAGTAGCTGTTTAATATATATTAAAGTCCAAATCTTGGGCATCCTCATATTCAATTATTTGATTAAATTTTAGTATAAGTTAGAGGTGGCCTGTTTTTATCAAAGTCCAATGGGCTTTCATACAAGGGATGTGTGTTAGAGATTAACCTATCATCTGAATGGTACTTGAGACCTTATTAGAATAATGGCTCAGTGAATAGCCTAGAGAAGAAGCCACATTTGCACTAGGCAGGACCATTTGCATAAATGCTTTTAGAAATATCTGAAATTATAGAATATATTTTTTTGATTGTGTAAATTTCTAGTTGCAGCCCAACATAGGTTAAAAGGCCATGCCTAATATATGGGCACTGCTGTTTTTAAACATTAAGGTGGTGGTGTTACAACTAAAAACTACAAGCTTATGCTTATCAGTTATCAGTTAGTAGTTGTGATATACAAATGATAAAAAAAATACTTATACTTGCTTTGTGAAACTGAATGCATGTTTGACATGTCCATTTATTTGAAATGAACTTCTGCTTTTTCCTTCTTTGCGGGTTTTTTCCCCTTTTCAAAAGCTAAATTTTGTCTGATTTTTCATGATTATGAATGAATGGGTCTGCATGACTCACATGCAAAAGTTGCATGTCCATGGACTTTGATCACCTTGACTAGCATATTCCAAGATAAGATGCCTCAACATGGCATAACATATTATTCTTTTAGGCATGTAGCAACAATTTACTGCATCATTTTTTTCTGTTCTTCCATTACAACTTTGGTTATTGTATAATTCACAACAGCGTGATCATTACTTGTGTGAAAAATTTGTTTTCTGAAGATTAATCCAAATGTGATGTCAAATGTCATGTTATTACAAACATTGCGACCAAGAAAAAAATGGATGAAGAATATAATTTCTGACTATATTTTCCTCAAAAGAGCAATATGAAGTCATTCAATTACTGTTAAAAATATTTCTCATTGGATTTGAAGTACAATTTCCTAATGTACTTGATTTGAAGAGTGATATTTATTCCCGCACATGTTGATTTATTATGCAGGATTGCAGTTGAAGCTAAATTTCCCTCTATTCAACTTTCAGCACTAGAGAATATGCACTACAGCCACATGATAAGATTTGATAATGCTGAAGAGGCCAGGTAATTTACATTTGCAATACTCTTCATCCATTTAGGCTAACAGCCAGCAGTTAGCTTGAGGGACTTGGGAATTTTATCATGGAAGATGAGAACTGAAAAACTTACCTTACAAATACTAATGTTGATGGTTCAAAGTTGGTTTTCTCCAAATGCAACAGAAATACTCTTGTTTTACAGACTATTCTTGCTATAAACAATTGCTTTTGCTAAAAACTGTTATCTTGTTTAGGAGGCTCAATCATGAAATTGTAAAGTTGGAGAAACAAAGGGAGCTTGAAATGCAGAATTTTGCAAGAGATTGCTGCTCTGAAACTGATACAGATGGGGATAATCATATGTCAGATATTTTATCTAATGCATCTGACCCACTCCAAATTAGCAAATCCAGTTCTACAAAATCAAAATTCTTAGACAGTGAGTTACAGCTGAAGGGTGATGATGATGATGTCCCTTTAACTTCATTTTTTCATTTGAGTAAAAGTTTATCTAGAAAAAAACCAGCTCATGGAGAAAACTCCGATACTTCTTATACACCTGCTGCAGCTTCTAAAAAATGTATGTCTAAAAGAACTAGTAATCAGCAGACAGTTGTTGGTCGTAAACGCGTTCGAATGGTAGTCCTTTCAGATGATGAAGATGAAATGTATGATGAGGACTGCCACACTGGAAGTTCGAATAGATGCCTAGTAAAGGATGTTGCTGATGAATGTGAGTTTTGTTTTCATTATTAACATAATTGAGATAATTCATTATACTAATCTATGTATCATCTGATTGCAGTTAAGAAGAGAAACAATATGGCTACATCAGGGCACAAATTTCAGGTATGCAAGTACCCGGATCAAGTGCTGAAAGTAACTTCTTCCCATTCTAAATATGAAGCATAACTGTCTAATTGCTTCACACTTTTGGTTTGGTAGGATTTATCAAGGGTTGCATCTGAATGTGCTGCCAGTTCCTGCAGTCCTGTTAATATTGAAAAAAACAATTGTTCAGATAAATCTCTGAGTCCTAAAATTCCAACTCATACTGGAAAAGTGTTCAGATCTTTGAGTGCTGAAGAAGTGGCTTTTGCATCTGATTTTGCTACTAGTGGTTCTAATTGTGATATTGAGATCTCTGGAAGCCTAATGCATAAACATAATGATACCCCTCTCAAGTTGCATAACTCTGCTAATGACAACTGTGTAAGTCTTACATTTATTACTTGAATATATTGTTCTATGCTTAGTTTTGCCCTAGTTATACTAATCTTGTTGTTGGCTCTTAAAGCTGTTGAATATGTGTCAGTTGAATAATTTAACTTTTCATTGACATTTTCCATTACTTATACATATACATAATCATGACACTAAACTGTAGTTGATTTCCCCCTAGTAGGCATGACCACGGTTCTAGAACCACCAGTTTCAGCTTTAAAACCGTCAGTTCCAATTATAAAAAAGGTGAAACCGAACCTGAATCATTATTAAGCGGTTTTTAAGATGGTTTTGGAATGCCGGTTCCGGTTTGGTACCAAAATTAGATAATTTATTTCAAAATTTTTAAAATTGTTCTTTAGATTTCTAGATTGAAGTAATAATAATAATATTATATTAATATTACTCTTGAAAAAAATAAACTAGTTAAAAAAATGCTTAAAATTTATTTTAAAAGATTATAATAAAACAAAAAAAAAACTGGGAGTTTCTTTATGAACATGTTTTTCAAGGTTTCAAATCGGAATCGTCAGTTTTAAACCAAAACAGCTGATTTTGGTTTCAAAAAATGAATAATTGGAACCGAACCTTAAATACACAATTTCGGTTAAGGTTTGAAACTAGGAACTGTGGATCACGGTTTAGTACCGGTTTTGACCGGTTTGATTTGATTTTGGTTTGAAATAGAACTGTGGTCATGCTTACTCCTCAGATAGACTTGGTCAATGGTTGGTTCTGAACCTGAACCAGAACCAGAACCAGACAGTGTGGGAATCGGTCTTGAGTGTTTTAGGGATTTGAAGTAGTATTTTGCATATATATTGCTAAACCCAGCTATATAGTTACTAGTAGATATATGATTAGATGTTTAGATGATTACTAGTTAACTTTCGAAGTAGTATATTGAATGAAGGGGGGATTTAAATGTTTTTAATTTTTTTATAAGATTATTAGGTTTTCCAAAAAAAAAAAAAAAAAAAAAGATTATTAGGTTTTCCAACAAAAAAAAAAAAAAAAAAAAAAAAAAAAAAAAAAAAAAGATACAAATAGTTTGGTAGTGAACATGTAGTATTAAGAGAATTTAGTACCGTACATCGTGGAGGAGTGTAAATGAGACGAGTCGGTTCGTGAGCCGTTCGAGCTCAGCTAAAAAAAAGTTCAAAAAATTTCACTAAAAAAAAAAGTTCTAAAAAGTTCGGGTTGAATCCGGCTTCTTTGCTAAATGAACCGAGCTCCATCCTAATGATATTCAGCTCAAAAGCTTATCGAGCTTTTATATATATATATTTATAATGTTTATTTTAGGCTTATTCGAGCCGAGTTCGAGACTAAAATTTTTAAGCTTGTCGAGTTTCGAGCCGAGTGCGAACTAAGTTAAATTCTATCAAGCTGAGCTTTGAACTTGACAGGTTTGAGCTCTGCTTGGCTCTGTTGACACCCCTGACATCGTGTCTAGATAATAGCCATTAATTTTTATTTAACATAAATTCAAAGGGGCTATTACTGCTAACTCTTACAAAATAATGGCAGAAAATTTTAAGTTCTAATTTTGTAGTAGCCGTTGTTTAATAGTAACCAATTTTTTAGAACACCCTTTCAAGATGTATAGGCCATTACCCGATTTCATTAAGTCTGTTCTCCGAACTCAAACCTAAAACCTTTTTGTTTTGAACCGAAAGTCTGCTACCATCTAACTAGATGGTCCCTTAGGACTTAGAGGCATTAGCATTATTGCCAAACATTGTTGTACGTATCCTATCATTATTCTGATCATATTTTCATTATAATATTTTCCTAAACTTTGATCTCATGTATTGCCCAGGAATGCATCATGTTCAGAATTGATGATGTCCTGATAAAGGTTGATGGAGATTCGTTTTTGGCTGTTGATGGATTGAATATTGAGTCTATGAAGGTTGAGCTAGCTTGTCTATACTATTTGCAGCTCCCTAAGGAGAAGAGGTCAAAGGGTAAGCATAATTTTGAATTTTATGAGCTTTTGATTTCCAATTAGTTGTATTCTGGTCATACATGATTATCATATGACACGGGCTTATAAGTGACCAAGTGTTGGAATCCATCTTGCATAAAACCAATTTGCCTGTGCTAGCTCCACCATCTTTCCCGTTACAAGTCTTTGAGTTATTTCATTATTACTTAATGTGGGATTCATCTCCCAAAACACCCATTCAAGTGCAACTAGGTTTGGATATCTCAATGTTCAGTCCATTTGGGCATGAGGCTCTAATATGATGTTAAAGTCCATGGGCCTAGACAACATGGGCTTATAAGTGAATGATTGTTAGAGCTTATCTTGCATAAAACCAATTGGCTTGTGCTAAGTCCATTTTTCATTTCATTATAAGTCCTTGAGTTATTTCATTATTATGCAATATGTGATTCATCTTTCAACACTGCTCCTCTTACTAGACTGAAATATTCACAAAAATGTATTTGCAAGATGGCGTCTTTACTGTAGCTGCAGCATGAATGGCCTTAAACTTTACTTCTAACATCTTGACTGCACACCTTCTGAAAGTCAATATCAATTAGGACATGATCTTGTTGTCCTTTTTTTTTTTTTTTTTTTTTTTTTTTTTTTTTTTGTTGTCCTTTTTTTTTTTTTTTTTTTTTCTTTTTGTATCTTTTTTTTGAGTGTTCAAAATACACATTGGTAGATGATATAGGATGAATCTTTTTTTTTTTTTTTTTTCTTTTTTTATCTTTTTTGAGTGTTCAAAATACACATTGTAGATGATAAAGGATGAATGGCATGAGTACCGCGAGAGTGAGTTATTAAAGAAATTTTTGTAATGGCTGATGTTTTGAGTTTGAGGTGAGATTAAGGATAGACAATCTTAAATGCTTGCTATCTCATATGCATGGTGAAGTTTGGCTACAGTTGTGCATAATAAGCATAGACCACCTTAAATGCATTCATGTATATTCTAGTATAACTGAGGTGTTGCTTTGTCCAATAATGCAATCTTGTCTCCTGCACAGTGGAAGTTACATGGCAAGATTTCAAATATTATTGTTCTGAATGCTGCATTATCATTTTTACACATTTTAAACCCCCTACTTTTTGTCCCTATTGCATCATTTTTGCAAATTGCTGATTTTGTCTCATTAGGTCTTTTGCCCATCATTCATCATATGAAATGTGCCGGAAAGGTTCTAGAATCCTTGGAAGCAATCAGAACACTTAAAGAAGATTTAAGAAATCTTCTGATTGAAGTTTCTGTTAATGGTAAGTAATACAATTTTCATCCTTTTATTCTTGGAAACTATAATATCTTCATCTTTGTTTTCTCTCTGTCCTACAGTCTTATATATTATTTGCAGAAAGTAATTTTCATGTGGTGCTTCTTCCCAATTCAATTATATTTTTATGTCAGTTGGACTGTCATCCACCTGATGAAGAATAATTCAAAAATAAGAAAAGATTTGAGATTGTATCTGAGATGTGTTACTTGAATTGGTTGCTCGATGACAGCTTCCTGTGATGGGTTGGAAAAAAGAGAGTCATCATCAATATAGACTGCTCTGCTAATCTGAAGCTGACTATAACTAAGTAAAATCTGGTGAACTCAAGAGTTTATTGTTGAAAAAAACCACTTTAGAAGTGTATGTAAGGCTGAATGATAATGAAGTTGATGACACTGTTTCTGGTTTCCCCTATCACAAGCTCTTTCCTCTGCATCAATTATGAAGAGAATCGCATAGAACAATTCTGTGGAAATAAACTAGAATTGTGAATTTGTCATCTGCTAACTTACTGAATAGACTCAAAGATATAATTTAGACTACATCATATAGTTGAGCAATCATAGTGTAGGCTCACCTAACTAATTTTGTGCATGATAATGGTTTTTTTCTTTCTATTTTTGCTTAATGTAAAATTTCTCTATTAGTTAATTCTTTTTCTTCTTTTAACAGGATGGGTTCAAAAGCGTTTGATGCAACTGTACATTGACATTTGCAACCATTTATCTGAGGCACCCAATATGAAATTGCTTAAAAAACTATACATTTCAGAGGTAGAATGTGCAGATGAGTGAACATATCAGTTTTCTTTTTGTTTATCTGATTTACATGTTTTCTTTTTATATTATTATGATTTGTTTTCACAGGTTGAGGATGAGATTATTGTGTCAGAATGTGAATTGCAAGATGTATCAATAACTCCATTGTTGAATGCCTTGCATACACACAAGGCAGTTGCCATGCTAGATCTTTCTCATAATTTATTAGGTAATGGCGGTTGGCCCTAACTCTCTAATTTTTTTTCCTCTGAAGTACAAAATCCATTGCATGCTTACTATTTTGTCTAATCCTAATGATAAAAAATAATAATGACCTTTTCCTGTTTTTGCAATTTTATCAAATTTGTTCCAATTTCCAATTTCAGTTGCTATGATATCCAACTCAGTTAGAAATTTTTTTAATATTTTATTAGTTAGTGCAGTAAAAAATAACTTTTACAATTTCTTTTGCTTTCCTACTCCCTCCCAATCCTTTCACTCTCTCAGTTCACTATCCTGCCACCCTCCGCTCGGCCTTCACCTGCGAAGGACCACGCAAGCGGAGCAAGTCCCAACAACAAGAAGCTTGCCTTCTCTGTTTGTTCTCACTATCTGGTTTTTGTCTTGTATAGTGCCATGACATGTTGGGGTAGGCACTTGATCAAATATCCAACTTCACAAATGAACAAGTATGAAGGAACAAAGAAGAAAATTGCTAGTTTTGCAAATAGAATTAAAAGGGAAAAATTTCAATTCCCCGACATTAAAATTCTTACAAAAATAGATGGATTTTGATTAAAGATATTAGATATGAAAGGTTGGAAGATTAGGACTTTTTGTTGGGAGTGATCAAGCTTGGTTTGACAAAACCACTTTACTTGCGTTTTCCTTTTAACCTATGGGGAAAAGTTCCTTAAGAGGATATTTTTTTACTTCAGAGGGAATTGCAGTGGATGGTTAAGTGTTTAGCACAGTGAATCACAGATGAGGGAGAATTGGTGAAGGGAGAGTGGGAACAGAAGGGAAGGAGGGGGGTGGAGTAGGAAAAAAGAGAACATATACAGAAGGGGAAGGAGGGGGGGTGGAGTAGGAAAAAAAAGAAACATATATTATATAGTATATATATATATATATATATTGTTTAATCTAATAATAAATAAAGTATTTTTTTCCCATTTTGATCAATTCTTGGAAGAGTTGGATACATGTGTAACTAAGTTAGAAGATTGGAACGAATTGAATAAATTGGTAGAAGTTTAGTTGATTTTTATATATATTGTTTAATCTAATAATTAATAAAGTATTTTTTTCCAATTTTGATCAAATTTTGAAGAGTTGGATACATGTGTAACTAAGTTTAGAAATTGGAACAATTGATAGAATTGGTAGAAGTTTTAGTTGAATTTTTTTGTCATTAGGCCTTCTATTTACACGCTTCTCACAAAACTAGCTGGTTTTTTTCCAGCTTGTTTTTCCAGTGGATAATGATGCCATTAGTTTTTTAACTCTTTCAACAATCTGAATGGATACATCTGTTTTAATTATGTGTATTTGGGTGGATCTTTTACTTTCTAGAGCACTGATGTGTACAAGATCACTACACATCTACCTGTGTATTATTAGCTGGAACAAATAATATATGTAAGATAAGATTGTAAATGTCATATCATCTTCCTCATCACATTGCCCTTGCTGCAAACCCTAGCACCCCCACTCCAACAACTCAAGTTCATCCTCCAAAGCCGGCAAGAATGATGGCTCTCTGCCATCTTCTAGAAGATGTCCAAGAAGACCAGTCCCTGTCTTGTTTTATCATGTTATTATGGAGCAATGGGAATTTCCTTGACACTAAAGAATTTGCAACCAATGCCAGAAACAAGGACCAACCGAATATCAGGCTCAGTCTTGAAATCTGTTGATTATATTTTCTGAAAGTTTCAGATTTCAATTTAACCCCATCCCATATTTTATATATGAATATTGAGTGCTGAAAGTGGCATAAAAGTTAGTTTGTGGGAAGATCAGCTGTGATGACCTGTTTATATAGATCTATTTCAAGCTTTATGGATTCTATTAATAGTTCATTGTGGAACTGTTCTTTAGTTCTTTAGAAATTACAAATTAGAGATCAATAGTTGAATCACTTTATAAAATGTCAGGCAGGGTTTGCATATGCTTTTGATTACTTGAAACTGCAACATCAACCACATTGGGATGCCTTAGCCGTCCCATGATAATGAGAACAATGTGAAAGTATGTTCACTTTTCTTTCGATAATTTTCGTATTGATTAAAATTTTCTAGTGCAGATCTTCATGATTTGCAGAGCAAACAAGATATGCAGAGCTTAACCTATGTATTCACTGTCCTACGTTTTTGTTGAAAGTTAATGAAATCAATGGAAGTAATGTCGAACTTCTTGAAATGGAGATGGAAATATTAATAGATATCTATGTTATTAACAATAGACAGGGTGGTAGGATTTTCTGCTTGGGCAATGCTCTTGGGGAAGAAGATGTGGAATTTATAATCTTACTTTAGTGATTTTGCTTATATTTTATTTTTTTGTTTATTATGACTTAGCGTTTGTATGGTGAACTTGCAAATCAGCAATCTGGCTGGGAAACCGGCCAAATAAAATTAATTAGATTAAATGTTCAGACACTTGATTGCCAGAAAATAAAAAGCAAGTGAATTTAACCAAATTGAAAAAGTTTAGACACAAGTGGTGTCCCTACTTTTTAAAGAATGAGGAGTCCTGAATTTTTTTCATTTTGGTCAAAGTTACCCATCTATTGGTTGTTGTTTTCCAGGAAATGGAACAATGGAAAAACTTCAACAATTTTTCACTTCAGGACAGAGATATGGTGACTTGGCTTTGGATTTGCATTGCAATCGGTTTGGTCCAACTGCTTTGTTTCAGGTTTATCACTTGCACTGCAACTTTCTTCATTTAAACATGTGAAAGGCTTCAATTTTCTTTTACTGCTTCGTGTTCTGCTATTGATTTAAGGATTAACCTGCCTCTTTGCTCTCAAATACTAATTTGATCGAAACCCTGAATTTTGCTCCATTCCCCTTTTTCTTTTCTCAAATTTCACTAGTAGAAGGAATTTTTGCGTTGTTGAAGCAAATATCTTAGCTTAACTTGATCAAACTGTTATTCTGTGGGAGATCAAGTATGTCACTGTACCACTGAGATCATTAAAGAGTTAATGAATTAGTTATGTGATTAAGACAATTCATGGTGTAGAAAGCTTTACTATCAGGGATATATGCTAGAGAAAAGATGTTATAATGCTGTCATTTGTCATCATAATTATATTTGAAAATCTCATTTGTAGATAGAGATGCTAGATTTATGTAATGCCCTTTCATCTGGCCCTTTCATTCATTTAATGTCAAACCTCAGATTTGTGAATGTCCAGTGCTCTTTACACGACTGGAAGTACTTAATGTCTCTGGAAATCGTCTCACTGATGCATGTGGATCTTATCTTTCAACCATATTGGAAAACTGCAGAGGTAAAACCTTACTGCTTGGTCATTTAAATGCGAGCTACCAAACTCTTATTAAATAATTATGAATTGCTCCTCTCTATCAAAGCCTTTGGGACATGCCTTTATTTGTGTTGATACATTTTTTCATTTTTACTAGCTAGCATTTGGATTCTCTGCTCTCTCTCCATTTCTTGTGTTTATAATCGCTCTTTGTTTGTAGCACTTTATAGCTTGAATATAGAGCGATGTTCTATCACATCAAGAACAATCCAAAAGGTTGCTGATGCACTAAATTCTGGCTTGGTCTTGGCGCAACTGGCTATAGGTACACTTAAAATTGGCAAACATAAAAGTGTGGCTGTATGCCAATCTTGAAATTGTTCCGTCTATGTTCGCTAATAAATTCCAATTTGGGCAGGGCATAATAACCCTCTCTCTGGAAATGCTATCACTAACCTATTAGAGAAACTTGCTACTCTGAAAAGGTTTTCAACAACACAACAAAATCTTCTGTGCATTAATTAATAATTTGATATTTTTGTAATCTCTATAGTCTGAGTGATATCAGCATTTGAACACTGAATTCTGTTTTTTTTTTTTCCTTTATAGCTTTGCTGAGCTGAATCTGAATGGATTGAAGATAAAGAGGCCCGTCATTGATAGCCTTTGTCAACTTTCTACAAAATCATGCTTGTCAAGATTAATGCTCGGAAGCACTGGCATAGGAACTGTGAGTGAACGTCTTATGTTTTTTGACTTGCACATTTTGTCAAACTTATGGGTTCGACTTAAACATTTTTTTGCTATTTATGATTGGATGCTGAACTTAATTTTAGGATGGGGCAGTTCAACTAATGGAATCATTATTCAGTTGGTCTCAAGAGTCTGTGAAACTCGACCTGTCATATTGTGGACTAAGAACCGCATATATTCATAAACTTAACACTGAGGATACTCTGATTTGTGGAATTATAGAGTTGAACCTGGAAGGAAATCCTATTTTGCAAGAGGTTTGTTCTTCAACAAGTTATGATAACTTACTTTTTTTTATCCTAAATTTGGTGTTTGTGTTCTTTTCGCTTACTTAAAAGTATACATGTTACTTAAGCAAATAACTTGTAGGATATTTAATCTGTACTGAACTCTTGCAGTTTATTGACTTGTGAATCAATATAAAAATGCCTTCTTAAAAGACTAACTGCATTTATGTATGTTTATTTATATGTTCATATGCATTTATATGTTGTAAAATAGACTCAATTCTCATGAGATCCTTTTCATATTTGCATTTAAGGTGGTTTTGGTTGACCTTGATTTTCTTAAGCTGAAGACATGTCAGACTTTTGACTGAAGCATCTGGCTTTTAGTGCTAAAGCCAGGATATTTTCTAATAAGAGTGCATCATTTTGTCTAATTAAGAAAATACTATTCCAGACTCTATGAATTCTTGCATTGTTAACAAATTTCTTTTACACATCCATTAGTATAGTCTATAATCACCGGTAAATTAAGTCTTTCTTTTATGACTGAACTCCTATGAGTTACTTCACATATTTGTAATTTGCATGTTGTATTATGGTTAGTAGTCCCATAAGTTGCATAACTTTGAGTGAATCGATTTTTATGATGTTTTATAATTCAGAGCAAAAGGGGAATAAATCATGCCATCATTAGTGTTTATACTGAGATGGTCTTGTATTGGCTTGTGCTACTGGTCAGGAAGCCAAATATGATTTTAGCTGTTGATTGCAGCCCACTTGGATCTCCTAAGCTGTTACTATTTCTTTTCCTATCTCTGCACAACTGTTACTCCTAAGTGTCATTTGAGCTCTTGTCAAATAGTCAAAAGCCCTATTCAGTTTGCACAGTCATGCTAGAGGCACAAGGCATAGCAAGGGGAAAGGGCCCTTATCAAATGCCTTATCTCTTGCATTTAAATGAAGAAAATTCCTGGGCCGTCATAAATGGTCATGAAAAATTTGGAATCCTTTTGAGTTCTAATTTTCAGCTATGCTAGTATGTCAATTAAATGAAGCTAAGTATAGGCACTACTAATATGGTTCCTGGATACTACTGCTACTGATAACAAAGTACCAGAGGAAATTAGAAGAAATTGATAAAGTTGAAAATTTATGCGAAGTTTAAGAGTTGCGTGCCATTATTTCTTGTATTACACTATTTGTTTTCTGTAGAATTCATTTGAGGTCAAATTAGTTTAAATTACCAACTGAATTTCTGCCTCCTTTGATCCTTCACTTGCTGATGCAGGAGTTCTGTCATTAACAATATATCTTATTGTCAATCATTGGTAGTCATTGCAAATGGTCATAGGATCTTGTTTGACCTTATGAATCCTCATGGTTTATTACTATATGAAGGATTGAGGTGGTGAATCATGCATACGGAATAATTAAGTTTCCAGTTAATTCATATAATGTTTTTGCCGCCTTAGACAAACCTATTGAGGTTTATGCATAAGGAACAAGGCATGCTATGGAGAAAATCACTATATACTCAAGTTCTGCACAGTAAATGTAGAGACAGATACATACTGTTCACAATTGGATTCTCTGAACAATTATAGCATTCAATTATTTCTGCTTTGTGTCTTAATTTACTTCTTGTGAAATTCTAACTGCAAGGTGGTGTTAGTTCTATTTAATCAAATGAAATTGACTAGACGTGAATACAGGGTACAAGTGCATTAGTCTCCTTGCTTATGAATCCACAATGTTCTCTGAAAGTTTTGGTCCTAAACAAATGTCAGCTTGGGCTCACTGGAGTTCTTCAAGTGATACAGGCACTATCAGGTTTTTAAAAGCAAATCCAAGTAGATTTTCCTTATCTTTTCCCTTGGAAACATTCGTTCTGTTTTTCATTTCTTGTATTTAATTTTGCAGAGAATGATAATCTAGAAAAGCTATATCTGGCTGATAATGCTGAACCAGAAAAAAACTACATGCTGGAATACAACTCAACAGCCAAACAAAGTTCAGATATCCTGCAGCAAAACTTCAACACACCTGAATCTTCTTCAAAGATGATTGCACCTAAAGAAGTTGACAGCAACCAGCAGGTTTCATGTTCTGTGAACACTGACTGCAATCAGCTAGAAGTTGCTGATAGTGAAGATAAGCTGATTGGGGTAGAAGCTGGTCCTGAAGTTGAAGACAGCTGCACAAGCTCATGTCAAAAGGATTCATCTTCAGAATGCCAATTTATTCAAGACCTCTCAACAGCCATCAGCATGGCAAACCATTTGCAGTTATTGGACATAAGCAATAATGGTTTCTCAAATCTTGTTGCAGAAGCATTATACAAGGCATGGTCATCTAGAGTGGGAACTGGTTCAGCTTGGAAGCACATTAAGGACCAGATAATCCATTTCTCAACGGAAATGAACAAGTGTTGTAGGTTAAAACCTTGCTGCAGAAGGGATTAATTGCTTGTTACAATACCCAGAAGTAAATCATAGGAAATCTTAAACATTTTTGTGATTTTTAGGTGCCTTAAACTGAATAATTGAACCAAATTATCTATGTTTTAGATTGTTGTAATTATATGATTGTATAATTGAACCCAATTATCTATCGATTGATTTGTAAAAAATTTAGTTGTTCATGAGAAAGCAAAGGGGAATTTGATGAACTTCAATTGAGCAACTAATTAGTCATTCTTGCTCTTAATTGTATCTAAGAAAAGAAGATTAAGGCTTGTGTTTTCTAGTTGAAAGATTCAATCAGTTAAGTCTTTCAATCATTTTAAGGAAGATGATCAGTTAATGGTGCAATTAATATTATATAATTTAGTTTAACTCTTACCCAATGATTTTAGTCTGCAGTAATACAAAGAAAGAGTATAAAAGAGAAAAAAAATTTTATATTATTATTTTGTAAGAAAAAAAAAAAAAAAAGAGATTACTTTTGATGCTTACCACCACATTGTCTTTTTCACCACATATATAGGAAACGTAGTAGAATTGATGAAATTTAGCATTCATTAGCCATTCACAGCATGCTCACAACTTTTTTAACTTTTAGCAATTATAGGAAATTTTGAATTTATCTGATTTACATTATAGCTAATTATGGACCCAAATTCAATTGCAATTATATAGATTTGGCATAAAATCGATTCATAATCACTATAATTCATTGACGTTTTAGCTTTCTGTAATCATAGGTAATTGCACCTTAATAGGGTTGACAATGAATTCCACTTCTGCTTTTAATGGATTAACCATGGATGGTGCCTCATGCTTGCAATTAGTGTTTATGATTTTGCTATCAACATTAAGAGATTCATTATCATATCCACACAAAAAAAAGGATTCATGCCTTATTTTTAGTGGAGTCATTGAAACTTGAAAAATCTAACGGTACCCTCATTTTTTAATTTATTAAATCTTTCAACTTAAACTCAGTTTGGACCATAACAACTAATAGTGGAAATATTAATATTTCCAAATTTGAAATACTAGTGGCAGAGCCCAAAAGTGAAAATTGTTCGGTAAACTTATTCAAACAATTATAAACAGTGTCGTAAATGAATTAAGTCGAGCCAAACTTTAAATCGTTCAGGTTTAGTTTATAAAGTTCTGATGCGAATTCAAGCTTTATATTAAAACTCGAGTTCAGCTTTTTTTGAAATAATGAAGGTGATTCAAGGGGTTTTTGGCTAACTTTTTCCTAGTTTGATTATCAAGGTGATTTCTTCACTGACTGCCTCTATAAGGTGCTTTAAATTTGGACGTGATTGAATTCCAGACTAACTTGGTCCCATACCCCAGAATTCATTTCATGCTTTCATCATATGCTCCTGTTATTTCTGCTGAGAAGGCCTACCATGAGCAACTCTCCGTTGCAGAGATCAGAGATCACTAACAGTGCTTTTGAGCCTTCTTCAATTGTGATCCTCTCCATGGCAAGTACATGGCTTGCTGCCCGATGTATAGAGGTGATGTAGTGCCTAAGGATGTCAATGCCATTGTGGCTAACATCAAAGCACACCATCCAATTTGTTGATTGGTGTCCAACTGGATTTAAATCCTACTGTTGTTCCTGGTGATCTTGCCAAGTTGCAGACAGCTTATAATTTTGTTATAATAACAATGCTGAAATTATTAAATCGATACAGTATTATAATAAATTTAAATTTACAAAAAAAATATTGTATTTTTAAATTTTTTAAAGAAAGGAAAATAAACTTCAATTAGTATGTTCAAAACTTAACAGCCAAAGATAATCTGACTCTTACGTTTTAAGCTTACTAATATGTTTTTTTTCTACCGTATGCAACCAGCTCCATTGCTAATTGGCGTATCTATTTGCTTGTTTTTAGCAAAATCATTCAACTCTTAGAACTCATCTCCATTGCTATGGCCCAGTTTCCAGTTGGTTTTAAGCATTTTTAAGTATTGCCTCTACAAAGATCAACATATGAATATATGGAAAAAAAATTAATTTGACAGATGATATGAATAGTTTTACTCTGATACAAAAACTTGAGCATTTTAAAATATATAGAACTCATCTCCATTGCTATGGCCCAGTTTCCAGTTGGTTTTAAGCATTAAGTATTGCCCTCTACAAAGATCAACATATGAATATAGGAAAAAAAAATTATTTGACAGAATATAGGAATCAGTTTTACTCTGATACAAAAACTTTGAGCATTTTTTAAAAATATATATATAATATATATATATTATATATATATATAAATGAAAAGAAATGTGTACAGAAGATGTTGCATATATGCTATCAAAATATGTTTCTTTTCGATTGCGTGAGGAACTATGAAATCAAGAGTCCGATCTCTCCAAATAGATCACAATAAATCCAAGTGACAAAAAACATAAAGTCCAATAATCAGAATCTTTGATCTCCAGATAAACAGTACCTCAACCATCAATTTGTGAGGGGAAAATCATTCGTCTTTTTGGTATAGACTCCCTCTTCCAAGTTTGTAAGCGTCTGGCATTTCCCTTCTAACGGGTGGGTCTTGCCTACAATTACAAGGCAATGCAAGGGTGCTCCAAAATCAACTGCCAGCAGTTCCCACATTGTTCCAGCAACTATCATCTGATCCTCACTGCCCAGCCGAGCAAATCCAACACAGCAAGTGTCATCATCATATGCTGCAACAGCCACTCAGGAGTTGCAATCATGCTATAATTACTACAGTATCATTTTGGCCCTTACAAGTTTTCAAAACATAAGGAAATAAAAGGCTCCAACTAAGCTAGCATGCAGTGCATACAAGTGTTGTGGGTCCCTCCAACATGTGTGACACACAAGTTTGAAGAAAGAAAAAAAAAAAAAAAAAGAAAAAAGAAAAAAAAAAAAAAAAAAAAAAAAGGAAAGACAAGTTTTTTTTCTTTGTTCAAAGAAAGCTGCGTTAATTGCGCAGTCAATGGACGCGTTGATTAACGCATCCCCTTCTCCTATAAATAGGAGAAGTTTTCCCTCAACAAATTGTACAAAACAAAACGAAGAAGTCTACACAGTTAAGTGTAGAGAAAATTTTAGGAAAGGGTTCCTAAAATTGGAAAAGAGAAAAAATAGTGAGGATTATAATTTTTTGGAATGTTTTTTGGAAATACTTAGAGTACCACTATTTTTGTAATCTCTTTTGTACCTACTATTTTTAATAGTAGAAGAATTATTCGGAGCTTTGTCCCGTGGACGTAGCCCATAATAGTTAAGGGGTGAACAACGTAAATCTCTGTGTCCCCATTTTTCATCTGGCATTTACGGTAATTATTTAATTTTTTTACTGTGATTATTATTTCTGGTGGATTCGGTCATCAATATCCAATACGTAATTATTGGAGAGGTAAATGTGTAATAGTACATTTAAATCTTATCGTCCGTTATTTAACTTTTAATCGTTGGTAATTTTTATTTTACTTCTACCATCCAGCATTTTTCACGTCGGACCCAACTCGGGATCAGTTTATATCACAACAACTAGTATCAGAGTCTTGGTTGGTAAATTTCTGTCAGTTTCTACAAAAGATACTATTCACGTGAATAGTGAATTTCGTGAATAGTAAAATTTTGTCAAATTCAGAATTCGACATGGCTAACGACGGGGCAATGATCAAATTGACGGATTCGAATTATTCAATGAGGAAATCCAGAATGGAGGAATACCTCAATTGCAAAGATTTGTACGATCCAATTGAAGGTGACAGTGCAAAGCCAGAAGAAATGAAAGAAAGGCAGTGGGAAAAAATTAAAAAAGCAGACATTGGGTACAATACGCCAATGGATAGATGTTAGCCTGTACAACCAAGTGAGAAATGAAAAAGATTCCCAAGTTCTCTAGAAGAAATTAGAGAATATGTACGAGGCTACAAACGCTCAAGGTAAAGTGTTCATGATTTGTAAAGTCATGAACTTAAAGTTGTCAGAGGGGCGATCGGTTACACAACACCTAAACGATTTTGAAGGACTTGTAACTGAGTTAGCAGTTAGCGGTATGTCCTTAGATGATGAGATGCAAGCATGCCTACTGTTGGGGCCCTATGTTGGGATCTCTACCTGGATTAGTTGGGATACTCTGTGGTATCAATTGAGTAATCTTCAGCCCAAATTTGGTGTGGTAATAATGTCTTATGATATAAGAATAGACTACTCAATGAAGAACTACGAAGAAGAGATGTTGCCAGTACCAGTTCACAAGCCCTTGTCACAGAGAATAGGGGCTGGAGCAAGAGTAGATGTCCAAGGCATAAAAGGTCACGTGGAAGATCCAAGTCCAGAGAAATGAGAAAGTGTTATCATTGCGGCAAGGAAGGTCATCTCAAAAGGAATTGCCGTTTACTCAAACAGGATAATGTAAACCGAAGACACGAGAATGATAGAAATACATCTGCTACAGTCTCAGTAGAAGATGGTGAGGTGACTTTAGTCACTCATGATGCAGATTGCTGTCATGTTGGAGATGTAGGTAGATCCAGTGGATAGTAGACTCCGGTGCTTCCTATACCACTGGTGTTTCCAAAAAAGGCGAATACTTGGTCCACTTATAAAGTAGGAGATTTTGGCACTATAGAATGGGAAAATAGGTGTCTCGCAAATGGTGGGAATCGGTAATCGGTGATGTCTGCATAAAGACAAGTGTCGGGTGCACATTAATACTTAAAAATGTGAGACATATTCCTGATCTTCGGTTGAACCTATTGTCTGTCAGTGTACTGGATAAGGAAGCCTATCACCACCATACAGGTGACGGTAACTGGAAACTCACCAAATGGTCTTTGGTGGTGGTGAGAGGAAAATTATGTTGCTCGCTGTATAAGACGCACGCAACAATATGTGCGGGTCAATTGAATACAGTTGTAGATGATGCTTCACCAAATTTGTGGCTTAGGCGGCTGGCGCATGTTAATGAGAAAGGGTTGAATATGTTGGTTAAGAAGTCCCTTATCCCATTAGCCAAAGGTAAAATAAACCCTTGTGATCATTGTTTATTTGGGAAGCAACATAGCAACATCGTGTCTCATTTCAGAAAAGCTCTAGATGAAGAGACAATAAGTTAGAGTTGGTACACTCTGACGTATGTGGTCCCATGGAGGTAGAATCACTTAGAGGAAGTAGATACTTTCTAACCTTCATTGATGATTTCTCACGAAAAGCATGGATATATTTGTTGCGCATAAAGGACCAGTATTCAAGCACTTTCAGCAATTCCATGCGATGGTGGAAAGGGAGACTGGAGTGGCATTGAAGTGTTTGCGTACGGATAATGGTGGTGAGTATATATCTAAGGAGTTTAGAGATTATTGTAGTCAGCACGGTATCAGGCATGAAAAAAGACAGTTCCTGGTACGCCTCAACACAATGGCGTTGCTGAACGGATGAATCACACCATTATTGAAAGAGTCAGATCCGTGCTCAAAATGGCCAACTTACCTAAGCCATTTTGGGGAGAAGCTGTCAATACTGCTGTCTACCTAATCAACCGACTACCTTCAGCACCATTGGATTTTTGATATCCCAGAGAAGGTCTGGACATGTAGAATATTTCATACTCTCACCTGAGGGTATTTGGCTATAAAGGCATTTATGCATGTTTTCCGAAGGAGCAGAGTCAAAGCTTGACTGAACAGTCAGTATCCTTGCACTTTTAGTCGGTTATGGAGACGGAAGAGTTTGGCTACAGGTTATGGACCCAGTGGGGAAAAAGAATAGTTGTCCAGGCCGAGAGCGTAGTATTCCACGAGAATGAGATCGTGGGCAGATTGGCAGATACAACTTATGAAGAATCCACAAGTGATGGTGTTGTTGATATTACACCAGGAAGCATTCCTACAGATGATGTCATGAGAGGAGGAATGCCAGAATTAGAACGGGAAGAAGAAGAGCCAATCATGGGGGATTAAGAGACGATTGGAGATGATAACAGTGATGCAGACGGTGTTGAGCAGGGGGAGCCAGAGAACCCCATTCCACCAGAAGGAGTTGAACATCAGTTAAGAAGGTCAACCAGAGAACGCCAACCATTTACAAGGTACCCTAGTTCTAGTTACATTTTGATTACTGATGAGGGGGAGCCAGAGAGCCCAAGATGTGCAATTCTTGCAAAGACAGAGTATTGTTGGACAAAAGGGCCATGAGCAATGCTGCTGAGTCATTTGTAGTCGATGTGCAATCTTGCAAAGACAGAGATTGTTGGACAAAGGCCATGCAAGAGGAGATGAATTCTTTGAAAAAGAATGATACATATGAGCTGGTGAAACTTTCAAAAGGGAAGAGAACATTCAAGAACAAATGGGTGTACAAAATGAAGAAAGATGATGGCAACCTAGTGAGATACAAAGCTCAATTGATCGTCAAAGGCTTTACTCAGAGAAAGGTATTGACTTTGATGAGATATTTTCACCAGTTGTGAAAATGAGTTCTATTCAAGTTGTGCTAGGTCTAGTAGCCAGTTTGAATCTTGAATTAGAACAGCTTGATGTCAAGACCGCATTCTTGCATGGGGATCTAGAGGAAGAAATCTATATATGGAACAACTAGAAGGTTTCAAGGTCAAGGGAAAAGAGGACATGGTTTTCGCTTGAAGAATGAGCTTGTACGCGGTTTGAACAAGCACCGTGACCAATGGTATTAAAAAGTTATTCTGCATGCGGGATCTAGAGAAGAAAGAGGAAGAAATCTATATGGAACAACCAGAAGGTTTCAAGGTCAAGGGAAAAGAGGACATGGTTTGTCGCTTGAAGAAGAGCTTGTACGGGTTCAAACAAGCACCGCGACAATGGTATTAAAAAGTTTGATTCTTTAATGGTGAATCAAGGATACAAAAGGACAGATGCAGATCCTTATGTATATGTCCAAAAATTCCCTGATGGTAAATTTATCATCCTTCTCTTATATGTTGATGATATGCTAATCATTAGACCAGATGCACACATGGTTGGTAGGTTAAAAAGTGATTTGTCAAATGCATTTGACATGAAAAGATTTAGGATCGGCAAGGCGAATTCTTGGAATGGAGATTATCCGAGACAGAAATTCCTGCAAGTTATGGTTATCACAGGAAAAATATATTGAACGAGTTCTAGAGAAGTTCAATATGAAGAATGCTAAACCAGTTAGCACTCCACTTGCCACTTCAAGTTGAGTAAAATTCCTACCCATCAACAAAGAAGAAAAAAAAAGATATGCCAAAAGTTCCATATTCCTCAGGGTGGTCGGAGTTTGATATTACGCAGATGGTTGTGTCGGGAGACCAGATATCGCTCAGTGCAGGTTGGCGGTTGTGAGTCGATTTTTCTGTCAATCCCCAGAAGACACATTGGAAGCAAGACACATTGGGAAGCAGAGAAGTGGATCTTCAGATACCTGAGAGGAACTTCAAAGTTATGTTTAACTTTTGGAGGTGAAAAGCTTGCACTTGTTAGTTACATAGATGCAGATATGGCCGGAGATCTTGATGAAAGAAAATCTACATCAGGATACCTATTTACATTCTTAGGGGGAGTTATTTCATGGCAGTCGAGATTACAAAAATGCGTTTTGATATCAACAACCGAAGTAGAGTACTTTGCAGCAACGGAAGCTAGAAAGAAATGCTTTGGTTAAAGCGATTTTTTCAAGAATTGGGTGTGCAACAGGAAGAATATATAGTTTATTGTGATTGTGATAGTCAAAGTGCATTAGACTTGAGCAAAAATACTATGTATCATACACGGACGAAGCACATTGATGTAAGATATCATTGGCTTAGATTTGCTATTGAAGAGAAGCAGTTCTAGTTACGAAAGATTCACACAGACAAAAATGCTGCGGATATATTGACAAAGGTCGTTCCGAAGGAGAAGTTCGAACTGTGAGTCAAAGCGGCAGGAATGGAGAGTCCCACCATGTAGTCGGGAGGGGGAGAATTGTTGTAGGTCCCTCCGACATGTGGGACACATACAAATTTAAAGAAAGAAAAAAAAAAGGGGAAAGACACGTTTTTTTTTCTTTGTTTAAAGAAGGCTACTCGAAGATGGATACGTTAATTGCACGCAGTCAATGGACGCATTGATTAACGCATCCCCTTCTCCTATAAATAGGAGAAGTTTTCCCTCAATAAATTGTACAAAACAAAACGAAGAAGTCTACATAGTTAAGTGTAGAGAAAATTTTAGGAAGGGTTCCTAAAATTGGGAAAGAGAGAAAATATTGAGGATTATAATTTTTTGGGGTGTTTTTTGGAAACACTTAGAGTACCACTATTTTTGTAATCTCTTTTGTACCTACTATTTTTAATAGTAGAAGAATTATTTGGAGTTTTATCCCGTGGACGTAGCTCATAACAGTTAAGGGGTGAACAACGTAAATCTCGGTGTCCTCATTTTTCATCTGGCATTTATTACGGTAATTATTTAATTTTTTTACTGTGATTATTATTTCTAGTGGATTCGGTCATCAATATCCAATACGTAATTATTGGAGGTAAATGTGGTAATAGCAATTTAAATCTTTATCGGCGTTATTAACTTTTATCGCCGGTAATTTTATTTTACTTCTACCACCAGCATTTTTCCGCCGGCCCCACTCGGGATCAGTTATAGTCCCAACAACAAGAAGCATTGGCATTACAACCTTATTTTCAACCTTGTAACTATTCCATTTTGTCAAAAAATCTATTATAAAAAATTATTAAAGTTTTTCATCAAACACTATATATATGATAGTGATTTTTACATATTTTTATACATGTAATAATAGTAACTAAAAATATTGAATTTTTATATTATCTTTGTAAAAATTAATAAAAAATATATGAAAAAAATTATAAACAATCATTCTAACGGGAACGTGCATCGTATGTTCTTGAACACTAGTATAGTATAAATAGATTTATTTCTTTTTGTTAAAGTTACAGCTACAGCTCCATTGAAGAAATTGATGCAAGTGTTGTTGATAGTTTTTGGAGGTATTTGTTAAAGTCATTTAGATTTTTGTTGTAGTAAGAAGTAGTTGAACTACCTGCTTTTAGGTAGGTTTGGTTTGACAACCTTTCCTTGACTTATGGGAAGAGTTGGATGAACAAGTGAACAAACTTTAGACTAGCTCTACTATAAATGTTTACATTATGCTGTAATGGAAAATATAAGAAGTGAATATTTGTTTCTTCACACTTACAAAATCTACAGCTTTTTTCATTTTCTGCAGAATTTCCTTCTCTTCCTTAATTTTCTGCTCTTCTGAACCAACAAGTGGTATCAGAGCAACCTTGATCTCAAAGGGCTGTGTGTGTGTTTGAGTGAAAATCATAGAGAAAGCCACTAAATAAACCAGAATTTGTGAAGTTTTTCTGTTTATTTGCTTTTCTGCAAATGGCTTCCAGCAGCATGTCTCTTTCACCACCTCATTTTAATGGGGAAAACTATCATGTTTGGTCTGTGAAGATGATTCAAGGGGCTGGGATATGCAGTATGTGGAGGAAAACAGAGTTACTTCCACCTCTGTCAAATCCAACCCTTTCAGCAGATTAGACAACATGAAGAAGAGGTTGCTAAGGCCTCCAAAAGCTCTGTCCTATATCCATGCAGCTGTTGCAGATCCTATCTTCACCAGGATTATGACATGTGAAGACAAGCACATGAAGCTTGGGGAGAAGTTAAATTTTGAGTATCATGACATCTGAAAAAAATGCTAGACAGATGCCAATATTCAATTTAAGAAAAAGAATTTAAATGTGAAAATGAAGGACAATGAAAGGTGAAAGATCTTACATTGATAGAGTTATTGAAAATTGTTAAACCAAATTCGATTGTTGGGAGAAGAGTAGAAGGAGGAAGAGGATTGTGGAGAAAGAAAAGTTATGGTGACTCTCCCTTGAAAATTTGAAGCCAAGATTTCTTTCTTGAAGAAACTTGGGGACATGTCACAAATATCCTTAAATGTTGCTTTCAAATGCTCTAAAAAGCTGTAGAACAAAGAAAGGCTATAGGGAGGAAGAAACCATTAGAGAGAAGGCTCTTGTTGTGACTCATTAAAAACAAAAATGCAAGAAGGAGGTTCAAGAGGGCCAAGCAAACGGAAGAAACCAAAAATGAAGAAGAATTTTCAAAAAAATTTGGAGGGAAAGGACAGATTTCCACCTTGTCCACATTGCAAAAAAACAAGCCACACTTGAGAACTACATGCTGGTTCAACCTGAGAAGCTTCAATGTAAGGTTTGTAAGCAATTTGGTCACACCGAGAAAGTTTTGTTCTACAACCAGAATCAACAAACACAGCCCATTCATGCACAAGTCACCCGAAAATTCTGAAAAGTATGGTGAAAAGTATGAAGAACAACTATTTTCTGCAAATGAAATTGAAAAATGTGGTGTCTCAATTGAAGCTAAAGAAGCATGGCTTGATGATAGTGGCTGCACTAACCACATGACACCAAACTTGGTGAATTTCGATAGCTTGGATACAAACTATTCTTCAAAAGTCAGATTTGGAGATGGTAGGCTTATTGATGTCAAAGACAAAGGAGATGTGATTGTACAAACTCCTTCAGGTACAAAGCGTGTTTCCGACGTTCTTTACGTACCGAAACTAAATCAAAGCTTGTTTTCGGTGGGTCAATTGCTGGATAAGAATTACAGTTTGCTATTTAAAGATAAACCTTGTGAAATAAGTGATCCTTCTGGCTCAAAGTTATTTGCTGTCAAAATGAAACGGAGAAGCTTTCCTCTAAATTTAAGAAGATTCGAAGAAGAATCTTGCTTGAGTCATAAAGAAGACTCTGATTTGTGGCATAAGAGACTTGGTCACACCAATCTCAATTCATTAAAATTGCTACAATCCAAGAAGTTAGTTGCTGATTTGCGCATTGATTTCTGCTATTCTATAGTTGAGAAGACAGCAGTATATGTGAAATATGTCAGTTTAGGCAAACCTCAGCCAAACACCATTTCCATCTGATCAAGCATGGAGAGCTTCTATGAAACTTGAATTATGAATTAATACACACTGATGTGTGTGGCCCTATGAGTGTCTCATCTTACAATGGCAGCAAGTATTTTCTATTGTTTATTGATGACTACACCAGATTCTGGTGGGTATATTTCCTCCAATTCAAATCTGAAGTTTTCAAAATGTTCTTGAAGTTTAAATCAATGGTAGAGAATCAAGTTGGCTTCCCAATCAAGATTTTAAGAGCTGATAATGGGGCTGAATTTACATCCAATCAATTCAAGCAATATTTGCAAGAAGCAGGCATTCACCATCAATTAACAGTAGCTTACACACCTCAACAAAATGATGTAAGTGAAAGAAAGAATCGATCTGTGATGAATATAGCGAGATGTCTCTTGTTTGAGAAAAATCTACCCAAAGTTCTTTGGGCTGAAGCTGTAAACATTGCTGTATATCTTCAAAATCGGCTTCCAACCAAAGCTATTGATGGAAAAACTCCGTTCGAAAGCTGGTTTGGGAGTTAAAACCTCGGTAGGTTAGGGCATCTCAAATCTTTGGAAGCATATGTTTTTTCAGTTTATTCCAAATGCAAAAAAAGAGGGAAGATTGGATCAACGAGCTGAAAAGGAATTTTAGTGGCTACAGCAGTGAATCGAAAGCCAAAGAAATTTTTGAAATCCTGTTACTAAACAGGTGTATGTCAGCAGAGGTCAAATTTGATGAGAAAGGTGAATGGGATTGGATGTAAAAATGGAACAAAAATTCGTTAAATCAGTTCTTGATTTTTCAGCGAAGAGCAAGAACTTCCAGTTGAAATGAAAAGGAATCAGATGAAGATGGATTAGCAATTAAGAGAGACTAGATCCCTTAGATGAATTTATAGCAGATGTAATGTTGTCTCACTTGAACCAACTCAGGTGGATGAAGCCTTAAAATTGCACTGAAGTGGAGAGCTTGCCATGGGGAGGTTGAAGATGATTATGAAAAAAACGAAACTATGGGGGGATTTTACATGGATTTTAGTTCCTAGACCATTGAATAAGCATGTAATTGGAACTAAATGGGTATTCAAATTGAAATTAAATTCTGATGGCTCCATCAATAAGCATAAAGCAAGATATGTTGTTAAAGGCTATGCTCAACAGCAAGGGGTTGATTTTACAGAAACCTTAGCACCAGTTGCAAGATTTGGCACTATTAGATTGATTTTGGCACTAGCAGCAAGTGAAGGTTGGCAAGTCTTTCAATTGGATGTGAAATCAGCTTTCTTAAATGGTTCTTTGAAGGAAGAAGTGTATATTGAGCAGCCTCAAGGTTTTAATGATGGAGCAATAGAGTGGTTTGTTGAAGAAAGCACTCTATGGTTTTTAAAACAGGCCCCAAGGGCCTGGATATGCCAAGATTGATCATTACTTACTGAATTTGGGTTTTATAAACGAAGCTTGAAATGAGGCAAACACTTGTACGTAACTCAATAAGATGATGTGCTATCGTTTCTGTGTATGTTTGACGATCTACTTGTCCACAGGCAAACAATTACAATTAATTCAAGGAATTCAGATTGAAGAGCAGCAAGGTTTTTGAGATGGAATGATCTTGGCTAATGTGTTATTTACCTGGGGATTGAATTTCTCAAGATGAAGCGATTTTTAGTTCACAGAAAAAATTTGCTATGGAGCTGCTTAAAGGTGTATGAACTTTAGCAAATGCAAACCAGTGAGTACACCTACAGCCGCATGGAATAAAATTTGACAAAAGGATGAATGGTTATCTCACTCTATAGATGCTTCAACTATAGGAGCCATGGTTGTTCTTTTGCTGATTTATCTGTGAACAAGACCCAGATATCATGTTGCAACAAATTTACTCGTTCGAGATTCATGAATTTCTCCAACAGAAAACCATCTATACAGCAGCCCCAAACGGTTTTTGAGATATTGTGCAAGGGACTGCTGAATTTGGTTTGTTTTATAGAAGATAAATGGTGTGAAGTTGTTGGGGTTCTCAGACAGTGATTGGGCTCAGACAGTGATTGGGCTGGGTCATTGGATGATATGAAGAGCACTACTGGTTTTGTTTTTCACTTGGTTCTGCTGTCATTTGCTGGGGAACAAGAAAGCAAGCTTCAGTCGCTCAATCAACTGCAGAGGCAGAGTATGTTGTAGCATCTGCTACTGTAAATCAAGCTATTTGGTTGAGAAAGGTGTTAGTGGATCTGAATTTTCAGCTAGAAAATCCAACTAAAATACTTTGTGACAATAAATCAGCTGTTGCTATGGTTAAGAATCCAATTTTCCATGGAAAAACCAAACATATAAAAATCAAGTACCATGCAATTCGTGAAGCTGAAAAGGAAAATGAAATTCAGATTGTTCATTGTAGTTCTGAAGACCAAACAGCAGATATTTTTTCTCACCAAGGCATTGGCAAAAACCAAGATGTTGAATTTCTTAGGAATGGACTTGGGTGTTTGTCTCAACTCTTGCACAAGGAGGGAGTCGTTAAAGTTACAGCTATAGCTCCATTGAAGAAATTTGATGCAGTGTTGTATAGTTTTGGAGTACTTTGTTAAAGTCATTTAAGATTTTGTTGTTAGTCAAGAAGTAGTTGAACTACCTTGCTTTTAGGTAGGTTTGGTGAACAACCTTCCTTGACTGTATTGGAAGTGGTAACAAACTTTAGACTAGCTCTACTATAAATGTTTACATTATGCTGTAATGGAACTACTATAAATGTTTACATTATGCTGTAATGGAAAATATAAGAAGTGAATATTTGTTTCTTCACACTTACAAAATCTGCAGCTTTTTTCATTTTCCGCAGAATTTCCTTCTCTTCCTTAATTTTCTGCTCTTCTAAACCAACACTTTTGTTTTTAAAGAACATAAATTAGGGTTTACAGTGATCACTAATACATTGATGTAGGGTTTACAGTTTGATCCGAAAACCATGTCTGATTTGCCATTTGCGTCGTCATTCTATCTCTCTTTATCTCAATCTTGCTTGCCTCTTTGCTTATAATAGACGAACTCTAAAAGGAAGTTAAAGCTTCAAGCTTTGAGCAGAGAGGCAAGAGATGTTGTACATAATCGGTCTGGGACTAGGGAATGAGAAGGACATCGCCATTAGATGCTTAGAAGCAGTAAAAAAAATGCGAGAAAGTTTACATGGCAGTGTACGCTTCTCTCCTCTCCTCTCCTTTGGCATCTTCGGAGATGGACTTTTTACTTTACTACTTGTTTACGAAAAGTATTTATTCTTAGTTTGGAGTAATTCAATTTCTCTGTCTCTGGTTTGAATCTAATCAAATGAATGTCCTTTTGTACAAAATCCATTATTAAAAATTAAAGCATAGGAAATGTGAACAGTTTCAGTATCCACTGAGACTGAACTCTAATGTTTGTCCTTTCTTTCTCACTTTTTATTATTTATTATATTCACTAACTTGTTGATTTGCAATAGACAGAATGACAAGTATGCAACAAGAACAAGAACAGTAAAATCTTTGTAAGTTCCCTTAACTTTCTCTTTCCCTGAAGGAGACATTCGAGTTCTTTTTCTACTCTTCTTATGACATTGACTCTCTTTTTTCTCTCTATATAAAGTTCACATCAAGACTCACTATATATTCACTCTCAATAAAAATCTCTTATTTTGGTTTCATGGAAAAGAAGTAGAAGGATCACAAAATTTCTTCAGCTAATAACCAAAAATCTGATTCAAATGACTTGCTGGTGTGAAACCTTCGATTTTCTTTCCTAATTTTCTCAAGCGGGTCTTTCTTTTTTCTTCTTTATTTTTATGTTTACGAGATCAAATCAAATTGTTGTTTCTTTGAAGTTTAAACCTTTATATACTTCTAACTAGTAGGGTGTGGGCCTTCATTATCCTCGATCTTTATTTATTTATCTTTTTTTATTGTATCCTTTTGCTTGTTTTCTATTGAAAGAGTTCACAGAATGTAATAGTAGAGTTTTATGTTTTATGTTATTAGATATGATAAATGGCTTCAACTAATTTATCTTAGTAATGCGTTTTAACTTAAATGGGAAAAATAAAAACATAATCGTTGTAAAAGAATTCCTTCCAATTTCTTGCTCAGATATCATAGGGTGTTTCTTTTGAAGAAAAAAAAAAAAAAAAAGAAATGCTACCATTTTAGTAGTTTGTAATTACATCTCTTGATAAAGAAAATGAAAATGATCTTCTAAATTTTAACCTAACTAGAAAGGCATTCAAAACCATGCCAAGATTTTTAAGTATATTGACCTCATTCTCCCATTCTTTCCAGGGAAAGAAAAAATAAGAAAATCCTATATCAAATTACAGTATACTGAAATGACATCCATGGGAAAGATAATTAAACCACAAAAGAGTGTGGTAATGCATATTGTACAGATTCAAACTCTGGTTGTTATTCTTGGAACAAAAAGAAGAGTGTATGCATTAGTATGAATTTCACCATATGATGCTGCAGTTACAAGAAGTAAGAAATATTAACTAGCATATTTCACAATCATAAAACTAAATTTAGATTTCTGAAAATGAAAAGCTTACCTAAAAAGCAAAGTGTATGCAATCCAAGTTCACGATTTATTCGCATCTTCTCATAAAAGCTATCAAGTCTCCATGTATCATTGAAAAAGGGTATTGAGACAACACAAATTCTAATTGCATTCATCACAGATGCATTATGTACTACTTTGACATTAACCCCCAATGTGTTTGCTCGAACAACAAGATCTGAATGTGTTTTAGCTCTTAATTCCAAATCAAATTATCCAAATAAGTAATGTATAAATTAGAGTATACCTAAAAACAATTTCAATAAAATTAAAGCATAAAATAAAAAACTTTACAGTACAACAACAAAATCCAAACCCAAGTAAAATTCAATAGATAGAATAACCAAAAGGATCTCCAACAAGAAGGAAAGCCACATCAGACACACGAGTCTCTCATAATATATCATCAGCCTTTTCTTCTACCATCTCTCTATCAGCAATGGTGATTCATTTCCCATACAAATTTTCCTACAAAGAAAATTAACATTTACGTATCTAAATGAAAAGACATGAAAAAATACATTAAAATTAGAAAAACGAGAGATTTAAATAAGTACGAGAGTAGAAAGTCCCATCTCCAGAGAAGTCGAAGGAGTGGAGAGAAGTGTAAGCTTCCATGTAAACTTTCTCGCACTTTTTTTTTTTTTTTAACTTTTTCTATTTTTTTTTTTTTTTAACTTTCTTCTAAGCCTTCTGATGGTAATATCTTCTCATCCCTTAATCCCAGACCGATTATTGTACAACAGCTCTTGCCTCTCTTGATAGTTCTTATTTTTATAGTTTTTTTCAATATACGTTTTTATTATGATTTTTTAATATTTTAATACGTTTAATTAGTTTTTGTTTAGATTTATTTATGTTTTTTAATTAAGTTTCCTTGATTCTTGACTTGAGTATTTTTAGAAAAATAGCCAAAATTTACATTAGATTGAACTGTTCTTGGTAGTACCTTGGATATAATCTTATTTGGTTCAACCTCCAACTATTACAACCTTCTGGCAATATACTTCCCCGGACTATATGGCCTCTTGGATATAACCTTAGGTGGCGCCTGGTTGCTCAGCCCCTTGCAATCAATCTCAAAGGGATAATCAGCCACCAACAAAACTTTACCAAAAGCACAATGGAAGCGTCAAGTTATAATTTTTGTTCTATAATCCATCTACTATTCTCTTAGATGTTATTTCTTATGGATATGAGCTTTTAGTAAATCATTTTCCTTTTGTTTGAGGATACGTGTCAGTAGAAAATGTTCATCTGTGAGGACTGCATTGGGGCAATTTGCAATCACTACAAAGGAAAATTAACTATTTTACTGATAAAAAAAATACAGTTCAAAAAAAATTTTTGTTGGAAATTTACCGAACCAAAAAAGTAACCCATTCAAAAAATACCGACTTTAAATTTTAATTTATGAAAAATAAAACTTTTTAAAAAAAAGATTTATGACAATTTTTGTAGGTATGATCTCTTCTCTTTTTT
>NW_023590681.1:173565-216168 GCF_014843425.1 Jatropha curcas
GTGTCATAATACAAGAGAGTGGCATAGAGATGTTATTAGGAAAATTAAGACATTAAATGCGGAAAAAGGGTTTTGTGTTTCAGTTATGATTGATACTGAAGGCAGTCAGATTCATGTTGTTGATCATGGAGCTCCTTCCTCTCTTAAAGCAGAGGTATTTTAACTTGAACCCACTGTCCCACTTTTTACTTCTTTCCTGGCTAACGCGCTCTGTAGTTTAGTTAATGCTTTAATTCCAATAAGTTCAGTGGCTGAAATCAATGCTTGCTTTTATCAGGAATAAGTAGTTGACTTGTTATTTTAGGTTTGGTATAACGATTTGAAGGTATAAAAAGTTTCCAATCACAGTGTGGGGCTCTTTTCTTTTATCTTTTTTGGTGCATTAACAGTCAATAAGTGGAATTCAGTGTTTGTATTTGCTTGAATTAGGGAAAAACTTGACAATGAGCTATTTCTTCTATTGGCTTCTCGTAATCATTTTGTTAAACATGAATTGCATTTATCCATTTTTGTTCTCTGTCATCAGGAAGGTTCAGTTTGGGTATTTACAGCTCAAAATTTTGAGGGTTCACGTCCATTCACTGTCCGGGCAAACTATGAAGGTTTCTCTGAAGGTGGTGAATTTGTCGCTTAGTTAGTCATTGATCTTTCTATTTTACATGCAATTAGAAGATAATTCTATATAATTCATTGCCTTAATGTAATTGAATTACTTTTAGGCATTATGGTGGGTGACGAACTGATTATTGATGGAGGAATGGCAAGTTTTCAAGTTGTTGAGAGGATGGGAAATGATTTGCGTTGTAAGTGCACAGATCCTGGTTTACTCTTACCTCGAGCCAAATTGAGCTTTTGGAGGAATGGGAAGCTTTCCTATCAGGGTCTCCCAACTATATCAGAAAAGGTTGAATTATGCTTATTCTATTCTGGCAATAATTTTACATGTATTTTCGTGTGGTTAATACATGTTTCATCAGATAGAGAACTTTTTGGTCTTAGAGTCACTGTTTCAGCATCTGCTGAAGAATTTTCTGTTTCACTACTTCTTTTGCTGGCATGCCTCAAAATATAATGCAACAGGGTCTTTAGATTAGGTTGTTTGATTAAAAACTATCAAAAAGTCAAATTGCTTCCTGCAAAATCTTATTCCCTGAACTGTAGAAAGCCAAGGGTACTCCTTGTTTCTAAAGGGAAGTTCATAGATTTATCTAGTGAAATGGGAGGAAAATATAATGACAACTGTTGCATTTTTTACTCTTGATAGATTTTAGGTAGGAAAAAAGAAATTACATTTCTTCAGTTTAGATGCCTTAGGGTTCATTTCTTCCTGTTGTATTGGGCTGCACACAGCTTTTGAGGGTTGAAAATGCATCTGCCTCCCTAAGCAGCTCCCACCAAGAGCTGCAGTTTGGCCATTTGCAGCAGGCCAAACAGGGTCTCAAATAGATTAGCAGGTTAGCATTGGTAGAAACTTTGAAGCATCCAACCAATTTCTTCCCCTGCTCATAATTCACATTTCACTCTACAGGACTGGGAAGACATTGCTTTCGGAATTTCTGAAGGTGTTGATTTTATTGCTGTATCATTTGTAAATGATGCTGACTCTGTCAAAGATCTGAAGAACTATCTCTCGACCAAGAAATCAGAGTAAGAAAGTATTAATACATTCACAAAGTTGGCATTTCATATTATTTCACTTGAAGAGCATTTCTTTGTATTGCATATGAGGTTTCATGCTGTCTATTTGTAGCTCACCAAATAAACATATCGTATCACATGTGAGGAATTGTGATTTTACACAATGTTTTCCTTCTGCCTACATTTGATGGATCCTTTGTGGTAAAGTGCTTGCCTAAGCCATGAGAGATGCTTTGTGGCATGATTTGATCTAAATCTCACTAGTGACTACCTCGATTAGTTATTTATCTGTTACAAGGTGTAATTTTTTGCTTTGCATGGTGGTCATATATAGAACAGTATGGACTTGTAAAAGCGTGAACTTGTTTATGTAATGGCTTGACCATGGGGCATGTGATCATAACCTGTGAGGAATTCAGCTTCCATTAGTATATGATTCAACAAATTCTCAATCCTGTCTTATGGCAAACTTCAGCGTTATAATTTTGACAGTTGTGCTCGTTGTTTATGATCTGTGGAATTAGAGGAAAATGCACTGGCTTCAGTTGCATCTTTCAGCTAGAGATCCTTTCTTTCCATTTTTCTCATGGTCTTATGCATCATGCGTGACTCAAGTGTCAAATCATAGATGCTACAAAAGTGGTACTAAGGACCAACTTATTCATCTTCTTTATTTCTTGTTTTATACAATGACATTGCATGTTGACATGACCTCAAAAAACTCTTTTTGCTGAATCTGATTCTACCCTATTTTCTCACTTAGTTCTATTCTCTTTCTTTTCCTTATTAATTTTATATCTCTTGACAAATTAAAATACAAGCAGCTGCAGTTGTAACACTGTTCAATTTGTCCGTCCAATATCATGTCAACCTAGTTATGAAAGTATTTTTAGTTCTTTGGCACTGAAAGTTGAAATCATTCTTGGAATCTTCTGGAATTCAATTAATGTGATTTTTGACATTTACAGATCAGTAAGAGTATTAGCTAAGATTGAGAGCTTGGAGTCTCTTCAGAAATTGGAAGAAATTGTTAAGGTCTCTGATGGAATCATGGTCGCTCGTGGTGACCTAGGAGTAGAAGTCCCACTTGAACAGATTCCAGCAGTTCAAGAGGATATAACTGATATTTGCAGGAAGCTGAACAAGCCAGTGATCATAGCTTCTCAACTTCTTGAATCAATGGTTGAATATCCAACCCCAACACGTGCTGAGGTACTGTAATACACCAACTATTATTCTGAAAAATGTTTTTCCCCCTCAAGACATTCTTGATTGGTCAAGTGTTCCTTTTATAATGAATATCCAACCCCAACACGTGCTGTGGTACTATAATACACCAACTATTATTCTGAAAAATGTTTTTTCCCCATTAAGACACTTTTGATTGTGATTGGTCAAGTGTTCCTTTTATAATGAATATCCAACCCCAACACGTGCTGTGGTACTATAATACACCAACTATTATTCTGAAAAATGTTTTTCCCCCTTAAGACATTTTTGATTGGTCAAGTGTTCCTTTTATAATGAAATCTTCTTTGATGCAATAAGGTTGCAGATGTATCTGAAGTGGTTCGTCAACATGCTGATGCGATGATGCTTTCTGGTGAGTCAGCTATTGGACCATATGGAGAGAAAGCTCTTTCTGTCTTGCGGATGGTCAGTAATCGAATGGAACTACAGAGTCGTGAGGAAAACTATCAAAGTGCAATCAATCAACATTATCTTGGAGTTTCATTGCCGGATCACATATCTGAAGAGATATGCAATTCTGCTGTTCAAATGGGTAACTTGACTTTTCTCTTCTACATTATATATTTAATGTCGACCTTTCTGAAAGCAGTTATCGGCTTGGTATCTTATAACCTATAATATTTACTGGTAGGAATACCTGTTGGAATGATTTAAAATCTTGAACACAGGAAGAAAAAGGTTCATATTAGTGTGTGCGTATGTGTACATTAATTTGTTGGTCTGTTGAAAGCATTTCTTTTAAATGAAATAAATCATTGTTCATTTTAAAACAAATTTTCGGCATAAATATTAATATATGGTTCCCTAGAAAACCAAGAAATATTAAAAATGAACGAGGTGAGTAGAATCTTTTCTTTTTACATTTTTGAGGATTCTGTTTGAAAGAGTGATTTGCTAAGCTAGGTAATTACTGCAACCTGTTTGGAGAACTATGAACTGACTATATCCTTATTGCCAGATAATTATTTGTCTCAATTGATCGCCAAACATATGAATTTGTTTATCTCAGGCTTGCTACTAAGCTTGTATTGTTATTTTCTATTTGCAGCTAATAAGCTTGGTATAGATGCTATATTTGTCTACACAAGGCATGGAGAGATGGCATCGCTGCTTTCACGCAACCGTCCAAACCCTCCAATTTTTGCATTTACAGATGACAATGATGCTCGAATGGCATTGAATTTGCAGTGGGGAGTTATCCCCATCCTTGTTGATTTATCAGATGACATGGAAGCCAACATATCAAAAACTATTGCTCTTATAAAAATAAAAGGCATGATTAATGATGGAAAATCTGTTTTGATAGTCTCGGATCTCTCTCCATCCAACGCCCGAGCTTCCTTCCAGTCGATCCAGGTGAAGACCATTGAGTAGAGAAATATTCATCTTCAAAATGCGCTCGCTGCTCAGTGATACAAGGGAAGGTAAAAGCAATGATGACGGAATCCTTCCAAGGCAGAAGCTTTCATACTTTCAGTGGAAGTGATTCTTTTTGGCTTTATCTTGTGTCTGCAAATTGTCAAATTAATACACAGACAAACTATCTCTGTCTTGCATAGACAGCAAAAATCGCCTTAGCTTAGCTGCAGAGTGTTGAACAGACTTTGAGGATTGTTTGATTTACTTGCATTTTGTTAATTTCAATTAATAAATGGAAAAAAAAGGTGTGTTTTTACATTAGCACGATTAGTTCTCCTGTAAAACATGGCGTCTCCAGGGCACAAGACTCCCTAGTTTGAAAATAAGAATTTTATCCGTTGGATTGAATTATTTGGTTATAATTGAATAATGCACATCCCTAAATTGTTCTTTATTTTCCTTTGCCAATATAACCCATGGAGAAGTGATATAAGCAGGAAGTTCTTGAATCACAATGATTATGAAATATGCAATTTAGTTGTTAATTTGCATGAAATAAAATATAAAACTTAAATATAGTCGTTTTTAACCTAAAGTGTCTCATCTAACCATTAAACGGCAGTGAGAGAAACGCTTTCTAACGTGTGTGTGTATATATATACAACGTGTGTGTGTATACTATCTATATATATTATATCATATATATATATATATATCATATATATGTTATATATGTTTGATAAAAATGGTAATTAAAAAATGATTATCCATTAGCTAACCCACTTACACAACCACCGTTAAATCCGTTACCAAACAGCAAGAACAACAGAAACCATCAAAATTCAGAACAAAACAAAACAGAGAAAACCTTCACTCTCTGTCTCTCTCCTTTATGTTTTTCTGTTTCACTGTAAAATTTCATTTGTAATATGGCAATGCTGCTGTCTGTTTGGACCACTACACACCATTTATTATGTGTTGTCTGCACAGATGAGGGCAGACGTGGCACATCATCTGCATGCAATCTAAAACCAGTTCAGTTCGGAAAAAGAATCTCTAGGAATACATTTCGTCTGTTGTAATGTAATCTAACCGAAGTTATATTTTACAACATGTAATGAATTTTAAAATTATCTTTAAAAATTTCGAACTTTATAAACTAACACTATATTGCAAATTTTGAAATAATAAGACATAAATTTATATCATAGAAAACCTTAAGTATGTTTCCATAGTTAATCAGTCCATTCAAAGATTGAATACTTCAAAATCCCAGATTCCCCCCTTTTTTTCCCTTAATTGCAAGAACAGTCATTTAAAAATTAAAATGTTAGTTTACCGTTAAAATTGGGCAGTCTGTACCACCCATTTTAAACTGTCCTTTAAGTTTCAAGTAATATGATTAATGTATCATAATCCAACTACCAAAACACTAATACTACTTCTTGGTGCTAATTTAATCCACTTTTCAAAAAAAAAAAAAAAAAAAAAAAAAATCCACTTCTTCAAACAAAAAAAAAAAAAAAAAAAAAGAATCTTCTTTCTTAGTTCTAACCTTGTAAACTTCACCAATTTTTCGCCAAGCAATTCAAGAATTCAAGCAAATAAATTCCATCAAAAAAAAAAAAAAAAAAAAAAAAAAAAGAATCTTCTTTCTTAGTTCCTACCTTGTAAACTTCACCAATTTTTCCCAAGAATTCAAGAAATTCCAAGCAAATATCCATCGATAACTCCAATGTTTATGTTACTCAGCACTATCAGTCCTAGTTCTTGATATTCTGTTGCCAAAACTACATTTCCATCAAAAACCCATTTCATCCATGGCAATAGCAAGCGATTCAAGCTCTACCCTTACATTTCACAATTCAATCCCTTTAAAAAACCCAAATGTTAATTTAAGTAAACAGGTTTTCAGTCTTCCACTGTTTTCTCGTGGGGTTTCTTGGAATTCAAGGCAACTGAAGGGCAAATCTTTTGACAGTGGGCTTGTGCGTGCAATAGCAGAAGTGAATACAAAGAAAGAACATAAAACTTCGGATTTTTTACGGTTTGATGTGGTTGCAGAGACAGAATTGAGAGAAAGAGGGTTTTTGGGGATGAGGAAAACGAAGCTGGTTTGTACAATTGGGCCCGAATGTTGTTCATTGGAGGAATTGGAGAGCTTGGCAATTGGAGGGATGAATGTGGCTAGGCTTAACATGTGTCATGGCACTAGAGAGTGGCATCTTAATGTGATTAGAAGGATAAAGAAATTGAATATGGAAAGAGGGTTTTCTGTTTCTGTGATGATTGATACTGAAGGGAGTCAGATTCATGTGGTGGATCACGGAGCTTCTTCCTCTCTTAAAGCAGAGGTATTTGTTTAATTATAACCTAGTATTGGTAATTGTTGAGAAAATAAGGTAAGCAAGGCCCTCTTATTAGCTTTTTGTTTAACTGGAGAAAAAAAATATGAAAATGGTCTTTTTTTTGTTTTTTTCCTTTTGAACCCACTGGTTGGTTTTTCTTTGTTTAGTAAAAATGATGTTTTTAGGATTAATCATGATAACTGTTTTCCGAAAAGAAAATGAAATTGCAATCCTTGTTGGCTTTTTATTCTCTTTGAAGCAACTGAGTTAACCAAATTAACTCCAGTTTCAATTTTGCTTTAACAATGGAAACATCACCAGGTGCTTTGTTTGAGCTGGTTGCTGATGGTTTAATATACCTGTTCATAAGGAAAAGTTATTATTTACTTTTCTCAAGGTCCAACAGTAACTAATTTTACTTGACCAGTCGAAAACATGACTATGCTGTGCTGGTTGTGTCAGCTCATGGTATTTTTTTTTTTCTTGAACATAGTCATAGAAATTAATTTCCTTTGGTGGATTTTTCTTCTCCTTGGAATCAGGAAGGTTCAATATGGTTGTTTACTGCAGAAAAATTTGAGGGTTCTCTTCCATTCACAGCTCAAGCAAACTATGAAGGGTTTTCTGAAGGTAAAATTGGAACCTTAAATTATGGGTCATGGAATTTATCTATCTTTAAATGCAAATGGAAAGTTTGAACATGATGAACACTTGGCAGCTATTATAGTTGGAGATGAACTAGTTATCGATGGTGGAATGGCAAGCTTTGAAGTAATTGAGAAGATAGGGAATGATTTGCGATGTAAATGCACAGATCCTGGTCTGTTCCTGCCTCGAGCCAAATTTAGCTTTTGGAGAGAAGGGAAGCTTGTGGAGAGGAATTATGAATTGCCTACTTTATCATCAAAGGTTGACTTCGTATGCTTCTCTTTTTGTATTGGCTTCACGGTCTCTTAAGGGTTTAATCCTGATCTTACTTTTATGCTTAAATATTTGTTTCTTTAAATGTGGATATAAATCCTGTACAGGCTTATAGGATATAAGGGTAGCATGCAGGCCGTTGTCACTAAAATTTCATTGGTTCATTGGCATTTACATTCGAATATTTAACACAAATAGATTGTTTTATGATAATATTGGAGAATTTTGAATTATATTTTCTTTGTGGGAAGTATTTGCATGTTATCATACTCAAGATTCCTATTTTCATTCCTTCAGGATTGGGCTGATATCAAGTTCGGAATTTCTGAAGGTATTGATTTGATTGCTATGTCATTTGTTAATGATGCTGATTCTGTCAAGCATCTAAAGGACTACCTCTCCACTAATTCAGCCAAGTAAGTAGGATTCACTGAGTTAGTATATATATATTTCTTTCAAGAAAAAACTCCCTTTTGTTAGTAATATTGTATGATGTATTACAGCAGCATTGCCTAAAAAAGCCATGCTGTAAAACATACAACTCGCAGCTTTTTTTTTTTTCAGCTTAAACTTCTTAGATCATGCATTTCATGCATCATGTTCCGCTGCTTAATGTTGAAATTATCTCTCACTGTTGTATTGCACTACCACTTGCTTGCAAAGAGTTGGCAAATTCCCTTTACTTATCAAAGTATGTAGCTGATCTTAATGCCTGGCAAGCTGATTTTGCCATATTCTAAATGCCATAAAATTTGTTGATTCTGTCATTCATCTGCTTCTCATTTTAAATATGGATAGTTGAGTTTAATAGTTTTGCCAATGAATGAGAAGGAATTTGCTCCTACATATGTGTAGGAATTATGAGTTTGCTGTAAGATGTGTATTTTCATTTACAGATCAATAAGAGTATTAGCAAAGATTGAGAGTTTGAATTCTCTTCAGAAATTGAAAGAAATCATAGAGGTGTCTGATGGAATTATGGTGGCTCGTGGTGACCTTGGAGTGGAAATCCCTCTTGAACAGATTCCAATAGTTCAACAGGAAATAACTCATATTTGTAGACAATTAAACAAGCCTGTGATTGTAGCTTCTCAACTTCTCCAGTCAATGATTGAATATCCAACCCCAACACGCGCTGAGGTATTGTACCACAAAGTCTCTTACATTTTGCATTTCCATTGTAAGGACTTTTTTTCTAGAGAAAGGCGAGAGACATCAAAGGGAAAATGAAAAAAGGTTTGTATTACATATATATAAATGTAAGATATTTTGTTGAAAAATTTAAGAGGCAATAGAAAGCACAATTAGAGAGACTAAATATAAAAAAGGCCAATTTGAATGGAAAATCACAAACTCCATCATACTGTATCTATAAAATTGCATAAAAGAATGAGAAAAGGACTGCTTTTTTTTATAATGTTTGGCAGCAAGAGATTTTATATGTTCATTTTACTTTGTTTGAAGTGAAAGGTTTCCTCATCACATGATGGCATAGAAGTTTTCAGATTGTCAGTTGGAAATGTTGAATAATGAGATTCTTGGGTTTGTTTGGGATGAGACATCTCTTTGTTGTTAATTAAGATGTCTTTTCTGGGATTTGCCTTTTCTTTTCTTTCTTTTGCAGCTCTTCTTCTTTGCTTTCTAAAGGATAATGATAGTACAGAGTATGTTTCGAAATTTCATTAGTGTTTTTCTTCTATGTTGCAACAAGGTGGCAGATGTTTCTGAAGCAGTCCGACAGTATGCTGATGCACTGATGTTGTCTGGTGAGTCAGCTATTGGATCGTATGGACAGAAGGCTCTTTCTGTCTTGTGGATGGTTAGCAGTCGAATGGAACTATGGAGTCATGAGGAAAACCGAGGAAGTATTCTTCGTGAATCTCAACTTGGAGACTCACTCCATGATCGCATTGCAGAAGAAATATGCAATTTTGCTGTTGAAATGGGTGAAGTTATTTTCTTTTAACTTCCCTGTATTATTCTAATATGAAAATGGGAAACCAATAAGGTTATTTGGTAACTTAATTTATATTGATCCCCTTATCAAGTATCTTGTTAGAAGTCAAACACTAACAGATATTGGCTATATAGTATATCTAGACATCAGCTACTATATGTTGTGAATTTACTTGATTTTCTCTTGCTTTCCCGCCTACGTGCTAGCATGTAAATGTTTGTTCTTTACTAACACACAGACTTATTAGGTAATAATTTTTTTGTTCTGCAGCTAACAACCTTGGTGTGGATGCAATCTTTGTGTATACAAATCATGGACAAATGGCATCACTTCTATCCCGCAATCGCCCATATCCTCCAATATTCGCATTCACTGGTGACAGTAGTGCTTATATGGCTCTGAATTTGCGGTGGGGAGTTACCCCCCTCCTTGTTGATCTATCAGATGACATGGAAGACAACATCTCGAAAACTATAGACTTTATGAGAACAAAGAGGGTGATAAATGAGGGAGACACTATTTTGGTTGTATCGGATTTCATTCGAACACACGCAACAACATTCCAATCAATCCAGGTAAAGAAAGTAGTTTAGCAGAAACTTCGAATCTGCAAGAGGGTATTATGAAAGAAGCTGATATATGTTGCTGATGCTCTTATTTGATATACCTAATGTATTATATTATACATGTAAAATGGAAAAGAGAACAAGTTTGTGAATGTTGTGCACTTCTGTTATAGCATACGAGAAGTGTTAATACACTAATAATATTTCTGTTTGAGAAAATTTGCAGTAAGAAATAACGATGGTGCTGGTTCAACTCAGGAGAACAGAAGGAAAAAGCAAAAAGGAAAAAAAAAAAAAATTGTTCATAACCCCATATCTTTAATCAAACATTTTTTGTTAGCTATAATGTTGGTAGACCATCCAAACGCTCAGACAAAAAAAAAAAAAAAAAAAAAAAAAAAAAAAAAAAAAAAAAAAAAAAAAAAAAAAGGAAAAGCAAAAAGGAAAAACAAGCAACACAACATTGGTTCACTACAATATCTTCTCAATCAAACATTTCTTGTTAGCTTAATAATGTTGGTCACGACATAACACGTAGCACAAAAAAAACAAAAAAAAAAAAAAAAAAAAAAAAAAAAAAACAAAAAACACACCAACAAACATATGTTCTCTTCACTGTCGTTTTCGCGACATTAGGAGTAGTTTTTGGTGAGCAGATCATGCGCGAACACGAAAGAAGTTAAGTGGTTATGTCCTTTTCTTCTTTCTTCTTCTCATACTCCTTTTGCAAAGGAACAATTCCCGTCACAACCAACATAAAAAGTTAGGGTCACCAGCCTTTTTCTGGCCAAGTATACTCCTATTATTCAATTTATTTTAGAGACAGCCAAATTAAGACCTAAAAAAAAAAAAAAAAAAAAAAAAAAAAAAAAAAAAAAAAAAAAAAAAAAAAAAAAACATATGTTTTTTATGTAGTTTTAGGACATTAGGAGTAGTTTTGGTGAGCAGATATGGGCAAAGAAAGAGTTAAAGTGGTTATGTCCTTTTCTTTTTCCTTATATCTTTTGCAAAAGGAACAATTGTCACAACCAACATAAAAGTTAGGGTACAGTTTTTGGAAGTATACTTATTATTCAATTATTTTAGAGAAGCAATTAAGACCTGCAAGTCTTATTAATTATATTGTGGTCCAGTGTTGATGGGTATTGCTTTGGAGCCATCTTACTGATGCCAATAATTTCTTCATTCTTTTGTATCTCTCCAATATATATAATATAATTAGGGATGATCAAATGACATCATCTGAATAGAGCGGATAAAATTCAATCCATTTAGTGATGGATCGGATATGAATTTTTAAAATAAAATTTATGTGTATATAGATCGAATGCGGATATAGCATAATCCGATCCGTGAAAATAATTTTATTTTTTTCTTATATTTATAAAATTGTTGAGCAGTCCAGATGCCTTTATTCTTCTCTTCCTTTTTTCTTTTTCATTTATATTTTAAATCTTTATCTTCAACAACTCTTTCATCCCTACTTCAAATAATTTTTTTTTTTCAATCTCTACTTCAAATAAAAAAATATGAGTTGAACGTTACAATCCCTAGTATGACCTCTTTTGTGCTTAACAATTGTTAAAGTCTCTTCTAGTTCACATGATATTTTCTAATTATTGTTAGGAATTTTTGTATTTCATCAATAAATAATATGAATTTTTATTAAATTGTTATTTTATTTTTATTTTTCTTTTAAACACAATAAAAACGGATAATATCTGAATATGAGCAGAGTGGATATAAACATAATATATAAAAATATTCGGGGATCAATTATAGATTTTGCATAATCCGATACATCATGCATATTTTTTTTATTGATTGAGGGATCTATCATGCATAATTTTAATAGGAAAGTTAGTAGGATTAATAATTTTTCTTTATACTATGAATTTTTTTTATTAACTATAGCTATTTTTAAAATGTTAAAACTTTCTATTTAACCATTTAACTTGCGGGTCGATTGATGGTTTTGACCTATAATTGAGTGTAGTAAAGCAAAAGCCCTTGATCCTATCAAATATTTTTTTGACTGGTATTGCTAATTCGGATTCACAATCTTATTAATTTAAATTCGTACAGAATAGATCCATAATTCAAGACTTCTAATTAAAAAGGAAAAAGTGTCATTGATTCTATTCATAGAAAGATTCGAACTTAAATTCAAAACCTCAAGTTAAAAAAAAAAATCATTGTGATCTCATCTCACTCTCGAGGGTTTGGTCCTATCAATTTATTATGAAAAGAAAAATTTAAAAATATTATATCTTTTGATTAGAATGGGTGTATTTTAATTCATTGTTTATTTTATAAAAAATATGTTTTTCCTGTAAAATGATTATATAAATTTTTAAAAGAAAGATTCTAATTTTAAACGTAAATCCAAAATTTTCAACGCTTTCAAAATCAAAAGAAACGAAACCGGAAATGATTATATATTTTTTAGCTAACTTCAATTTGGAATTATTTGTATAATTTCGCTTCATTCTCGTGGAGACCGGAAATGTGTGGGCTATTCCTAAAGTGACGTCACTCAACTTCTAAGCCACAAAAGTTATCAGATACACGCATCGTCCCCTGCGCACATTAGCCCCTCATAATACATTCTCACTGAATACCCACTAGGTGACAACAAAGCCACCATTTCTCGCCACCGCTTCTTTCCTCTGTATTCTTCTAACAGAACTTTATAATAATTTAAATTTTTAAAAAAATTCTGTTGGTTTGAGCTTTTTCAATAATTTGAAGCTGTGATGCTAAACAGGTCATAAGAAAAATGGCTTCTTTATACATACTGAAAACCACTCTATCTCCAGTTTCCATTTCACAGCCGAATTTTCCCGGAAAATGGGATTCCAGGAGAACAGTTTTCAGGTTGAAAAGTTTTAGTGCTTTGAGTTCAAGAAAACACATCCTGAGACCGAAATTGAGGGTTTTATGTTCAGTTCAAGAAGGAGAAAACCAAAGCAATGGCAAGTTTTCTGCTTTTTTTAGAGTTGAAGTTTTCATTTTTGTGTTTGATTTTGCTATTCTGATTTTGGAATTTCCGTGTTATTTCAGGTGAGGAACCGCCAGAATCGTTGTTCATGAAGGAATTGAAGAGGAGAGGAATGACTCCAACTTCATTGCTCGAGGAAACTAGCAGAGGGAGTTATGGAGTGCAAGATGAAATAAAGATTGGAGAAGAAGATAGAGGTTTTCCTAAAAGAAACGCCGTTTCTACTGAATTTGATAAAGGAATTTCTAATCAAAGAGAGCGATCCATGGCATTGAATAGTGAAGGCCTTGAGGTAACCTTTTTTTTTTTTACTTTTTTTTTTATAATTGAGCATAATTTTATGTTAATATTGGAAATTATACTAAAAATTTTGATCTTTTTGTTCTGAAATTAAAGCGATTTGATCACAGAAATATTATAAACAAAAAAAAAAAAAAGTTTTCTTTATTGTTTCTTGTTTACTTATGCCCAGAGTTCATTAGATAACACCTTTTAGAACAGTTTATATCACTTGACATTGTGAGTTCTTGAAGTAGATAACCAAATCGAGTCTAAACAGATAGGAAATGATCAACATTCAATATGTTGTGAAATATTTTACCCCTGATTTGCATTAAAATTGCCTCTTGACGGTTTGCTTCAAAGCATGTTATGAGCCATAAATTGCTCAAATTCTTTATTTTCTGTGAAAAAGTGGCTGTTTTTTGTTTAATACTTGTGTGGAATGTTTTTTTTATCAATCCCTCTGTGGTGCTTGCAATGTTAATAAACCAATCAATTCTGGTATTGTTTCTGACTTGGGTTTGATTGAATTAGAATGAGTATCATGCATCTTCTAATAAGGATAGCACTAATTGCTGGTTTAGTTTGTTTCTTCTTTATGAATCAGATAAGGGTGCGTGATTAGTTGGTTCATATTTTTATTAGTACTGAACTTTACTTTTTGCTCTTTATGTGCATACAGGCAAAAAAGGTACTAAAAATTTGTTTCTGTTTCAGGGTTTAATTCCTCGTGCTAAACTTTTGCTCACACTCGGAGGGACATTCTTTCTGGGATTTTGGCCACTGATTCTCCTAACTGTGGCATTCTTTTCTGGTCTTTACTTTGTAAGTTCTGTTTCTTTGTGATTTATGATGTTTTATTACTTCTAGTCTGCCATATTATTCGATTATTAACTTGTCTGGAGGCAATTAAATAGGGATTTGAAATTTGGAAGTTGGAAGTATGTTGAAGTCTGTTTCCCATGGTGATTGTAAACATAGACGGAATTTATTCCAGATTTTGAGGATGTATTCTCAACTACTATCTTTCTGAATAGGAATAGAGTGGCCACAAGATCTACTCAGTCGATTTTCGCCAAATAAGAATGAATAGGAATATAGTTCAAAATGATATGCTAAATTGACTCAAATTGGTCAGTTTTTTAATTTTATTTCGGATCTAGTATTATCAAGTTGAAGCTCAAATGATCATGCTGTTTGCTGAGCCTGAGGTGTATTCGGCATAACAGTTGACTGCAACCAAAAATTCATTTTCTCAACAATCTTTAGTATAGTATTTAGCTTAAGGTACTTAATTTTTGCAATAATCTTTGGGCTGGATGTGTCTTGGTCATCGCAGAAAACATCAATTATGGAAAAGCCATTATTTTTGGTTGGATATTTTATCAAGTTACACTTCCATTTATTATTTATTTATACACATCATGAAAGTTCGTCTTATTTGTGTTTGAGAAGTGAAGCTATCAAAATCCAGCATTCTATAGAATTGCAAATATGAACATTTACTACTTTTTTTTTTGCTGTTCATTACATCATCATATCACTTCCACCTAAGTTTTTCTATGAAATGCAATTACTGACATGCTTCATCGTTCACTCTGCAGTATTTTGGACCAAGTTTTGTCCATGATGCAAGCAACAGAGCGATCTCACCACCACCATATATCGATCCTTATGAACTTCTTGAAGATGAAAGAATATCACAAATAGCTCCTAGTTTAAAATGAAGGACAAGTTATTTCTTTGAAAGCCAGATTCCCAAGTCTTTCAAAGTAAATTCCTGTAACTTATTTCCTTTGTCCTTGTTAATTCTTTCCCTATGTAAATACTTCATGTACCTGTCAGTAAGAACTTCTTAAGGTAGACATCTTTCAATTTCCAGCTGCTTGTTGAATGGGCATGAAAGTTGTAAATGGCTTAACTCTTTACTTTCTCTTTCAAATTATATTCTACTAGGATCTGTGAAAAAATGCAGGAGATTCTTATTATTAATTATGTTCAGATATTGAGAAATTGGTTTCAATCAATCTGGCAAATCAAAAGATAAACAATAAAATTTTAACAATGTGATAACTACACGTTGGTTTCCTGAACAACTCTTAAAAAGGCAAAAAAAGGTCTTAACAACGTGTGATCTGCATGATACATGATACTCCCAACAAAAGCTTTGGCAAGTTAATTGTAGGAGAAGGAGCCTATCCTTTATATATATTGAAATATACATTGGCCATTTCTTTCCTACAAAGCAATCCCCAAAACTGCAAAAGCATTAAAACCTTGCTTTAGAGATGATAGAAACAGAGGACGATGGCTGAACTCTTCAATTTTTTTTTTTTTTTAATATATTCCAAAATGAATATTCAATTACTGAATTACTTACCTTAACCTAATGTGTTGATTTTTTTTTTTCTCTCTCTTCTTTATGATCTATTATTCTGTTACTAATGAAAAATTAGAAAAACAAATGTTTGGAAAAGAAAAAAAAAATTAAACTACCTATCTATCATCTCGGAGTTTAGATGAATCAAAATCTATGAAGTTCTAACTTATTTTGTATAAGATCACTCATTTACCTCACTTAGCCATTCTTGGCACCGGTGGATGTTCCGGTTAAGGACCTATCAAGAATATCATATAAATCTTCACTTTCTTCTTTGACATTTTCTTGTGCCCTTAGTTCGGCGTTATCCAATCATCCAAGCATGTTTGTGGTTCCATTAATTCAGGTACCATCTAAAATCGTATTTCATCTAGTATATTTCCCTCTACACTAAAAAAGCTCGTTCAATCACAACAGTTGAGATTGGTACTGTTAAAAATTATTTCGCTATTAGTACAAGGATCGTAAATGTATTGACATGGCGATTCCACCAATTTAAAAATGGAAAGTTGTTACCCGTAATACTATCACCAAACTTAAAATAAAAATTTAAGATAGTTGTTAAGTTCAATAGTAGAACTACAACCGGATCCTTTAGATCTTTTTTTGTTTTTGTAATAGTAGTTGATCAGCGATACTTACCCTTTGGTTTGCCAATGATTAGTTATGAACTTAAGACGAATCAGAAGCAGGTAAACCAAAAAATTGAACAAATTTAATATATAAATCTATAATATTTTTCCCAACTTCATTCATTATTATATTTACATTGTCTTTTGGGTCAAGATTTAGCATTTTATAATAAACAATCAAATAATCATATAAAACTTCGAAATTTACATCTATGATCAAAAACACTAGCAATAACAAAAAGGGGTAAAATATTTTTAGAATAATTTAATCATTTCTTTTTCATTGAAAAAATGCAATCTTTTAATAATTCATTAATTTCAAATTCTTGAAAAGCATCAACAATAGCAATGCATACATGCAAAAATAAATGAGATGCGAAATAATAAACTCCACTAAAAGTATATATAGAATCATTAAAAATTTTTAAAATATCCAAAATTTTTATACAAACTTCCCAATTTTGTGGGTATAAATTAACTTGTGGCACATGATTAGTAAAAAATATGCATAATAATTCTCTATATCCAAAAGACTCATTTGATAATTCATATGTTAAATTCCAACAAGTTTGCACATTCCTTGGAAAACGTTTTAGTTTGTTATTATTTACTTTGCAAAATTTAGCTCATTCTTTCATTGTTTGGGGATGTCCAGTAAATATGAAATTGCTTTTTTAATTGGAAAAAATAAAAGAATCAATAATTCTTAAAGTGTCTTGTGCACATAAATTTAAAACATGACATGCACATCTAATATGAAAACTTTTTTCACCAAGATTGGATTCACAAATTCTTTCAAGATCAACAATTAATGCAGTATCGGTAAAGCATTCTCAAATGAAATTGAAAAAAATCTTTTTAACTAATTTATATTCACTTAAAATTAAATTAATAATCCTATATAATCCATACATTTGCAAAAATAAAACTTCTAACTGTTTTTTGCCTTTTTTATATAAAGATAAAACAGTTTGTTTTAGAGAACTCTTAGGCACTTGTTTAGCACAAGGATTTAAAGCATTTTGACAATATCGATTAAAACTCAATTTTTCACCCAAAGTAAAAGATAAATGTTCCACAGAAATTATGTTAGCTAATTATTCTTTTTGTTTTTTTTAGAATATTTAAATAAAAAAGAGTTATAAGATGTGTACTTGGAAATTTGTATTTGAGCTCAGTCTACTCCTAACTTTGTTGGATGTTTTGCCTTCAAGTGCTTTCAAAATATTTCACAGCTATCCGCATATTTGTATCTATAGGACACTCACAATAATAATTGCATCGTATAATTTGTCTCTTTTAAATTTCTTCTTGAAAAAGATTGCGAAAATGTCAAAACTTTGTCTTGATTGTCAAACAAATTGAGGATTTTGATCTTCTAAATCATCTACTTCATTAAGTTTGGATTCTTGAGTTGTAATATCTATATTTTCATTTGAATTATGAATGAAGTCGAACATGTCATTCACAGGCATATATGAGATTGAATTTTGCATTTCTCCAACTTTTCCCTTGCCTGACGAAATTTGAATTTCCTCCATTTCCATTATAAAATAATATTATGTTAAAAAATAGAGTATAAAAAATTAAAGATTATTTGCAAAAATTAGTGGGTAAAAAAAGTAAGAATATAGAAAAAAAAAAATGAAAGTATTTGGAAAAATTATGGAGTAAATAGTGAGAGATCACTTAGATAATATTATATTTATGGAATGGAGAAAATAATAGTAAATTGGAGAGATTAAAAAGATTAGAGAGCAGAGAAAAAATTTTGATATTTATAGTAAATTCAAAATTTTTTATTAAAAATACCCTTAGAAACTAACCGCTGTATAACTGTGAAGATTAATTTAGGGTTTTCTAGCTTTTTTTTTTTTAAATATAACTGTTAGAAACGTATAATGAAGCAAAACTTCAAAACCGCCGGTTCCAAAAGAGAGAATCATAACCAAACCAAACCACATATTCACAAGTCTTAGTTCTGATTTTAGCCAATTCCAATTTCAATTTTCACCGGTTCCAAAACAATGATTCTACCATTTAAACCTTAAAAGGGCCGCCCTAGTTACTGGATTCCCTAGTCCTCAAATTGGATCAAGATCTCTACTTCCGTCCAATCTATATATGATTTTGAAAAAGAAAAAGAAACAAACAAACAGAATTAGCCATAGCATTATTATGAGAGGTTTCTTTTGTAGTTCACACATTCAAAGTGCAGAGTTTAATTGTCAGAATTTATAAAAATCATCCCTCCTCATTAATCTTCTGCCTAACTCCACTTGCCCTACTTTTGCTTTATCCTTTCTCTTCTGCCCATGTCTCTTCTACTCCAAGCTTCTCCCTTTTTCAAACTTTCCTTTTATCTCGTCTAACAAGTCAGTTGCTACTAAATATGGCAACATGTACCAGCAAAACCGAAATCCTTAATTTACAAAATAACCATATAAATGGCTTTAAGTTATCAACTTTAACCTTCTAACCTTCTAATTGATAATTAGGGCATAAAGCAATAAAGAGAAGAACTAATATGATTTTGCCAATTCTATTATCACCGGTGATCATATCCCTCCTCAGTAACCAACTATGATGTTGAAGGAGAAAATGGTACAAACGGTTTACAGAAGTTCCAGCTCAGGCACTTGAGAACTGGGATAGTAAAAGAGGCGATAGAAATGAGGCTTATTAACGAAGATGTGGTTGCGTAGGAGGTAAAGGTGGCAGTGAGGTAAAATAGGTGGGGGGTAAATTATCCTCTGGTGAGTTGCACATGCATGATGCAACGAAACGCCACTTGTAATCTTCCAGGCATCATCAAATGTTTGATGTTATCAAAATTGACAAAATTAATTTGTTATAGCTATCATCAAATTTCATTTAATCTCTTCAAAATAAAATTATAATTTTTTTCGCCCAATAAATATCTAACTTTTGTTTAAAGTTATCAAAAATTGACAAATTTAATTTGTTACAGCTGCCATCAAATTTTATTTAATTTCTTAAGAATAAAATTGCAACTATTTCCCCCAATAAATATCTAACCTTAATGCAATTCCATCTTCAAACCTAACCAAACAAACATACCCAAAAAAATTCAGAACAGAGTTTTCTCCAACGTCATCATATTTTAACTATCAAAAGAATCTAAAAGAACCAACGCGACGACAGCATTAGACTAACAAAAGTAGTCAGAACGCAATCCCGACAGAATAGTTTATTAAACAGTAAATAGCATTCATTACTAGAATAGTTTGAAGCATATTCTTGAAGCAAGATGGCTTCAATTAAGAGAATGGTTCATAACAAGACAATCCAAAAAAGTAAAAACATACGCCATTGACAAAAGCATATATAGATTCCCAGAAACTGCTTAATATTCATCGTCATCACCTTCCTCGCCCTCAGCTGATTCAGCCCCAACCTCTTCATAATCCTTCTCAAGGGCAGCAAGATCCTCACGAGCCTCAGAGAATTCACCTTCCTCCATACCCTCACCCACATACCAGTGGACAAAAGCACGCTTGGCATACATCAGATCAAACTTATGGTCAATGCGTGAGAACACCTCAGCAACACTGGTTGAGTTGGAGATCATGCAAACAGCTCTTTGCACCTTGGCAAGATCACCACCAGGAACAACAGTGGGTGGCTGGTAGTTGATACCACACTTGAATCCAGTTGGGCACCAATCAACAAACTGAATTGTGCGCTTGGTCTTGATGGTGGCAACTGCAGCATTGACATCCTTGGGCACAACATCACCACGGTACATGAGGCAACAAGCCATGTACTTGCCATGGCGAGGGTCACACTTGGCCATCATAGATGAAGGCTCAAAAGCACTGTTGGTGATTTCAGCAACTGAGAGTTGCTCATGGTAAGCTTTCTCTGCAGAAATGACTGGTGCATAGGAGGAAAGCATGAAGTGAATTCTTGGGTATGGGACCAAGTTGGTTTGGAATTCAGTCACATCCACATTCAAAGCACCATCAAACCTCAAAGAGGCAGTCAATGAGGAAATCACCTGAAAAACCACATAAAATAATCATGTTAGTATGAAAGGCACCTAATGGTTACAACATCCAAACTTAAATGTTACATGGGAGGCGCCTAATAATCAAACAGAAAGAGAGAAACATTCACCTGAGAGACAAGCCTGTTAAGATTTGTGTAAGTGGGTCTCTCAATGTCAAGAGAGCGCCTGCAGATATCATAGATGGCCTCATTGTCAAGAAGCACAGCCACATCAGTGTGTTCCAGAAGGGAGTGAGTAGAAAGGACACTGTTGTAGGGCTCAACAACAGATGTGGAGACTTGAGGAGATGGATAGACAGTGAAACCCAACTTGGATTTCTTTCCATAATCAACAGACAAACGCTCCAAGAGAAGGGATCCAAGACCAGATCCAGTACCACCACCAACAGCATTAAACACAAGGAAGCCCTGGAGACCAGTGCAGTTGTCTGCAAGCTTTCTGATACGGTCCAAGCAGAGATCAACAATTTCCTTGCCAACTGAAGCAAACCAAACAATAAAAAGAACCATTAGAATTATATAACAAGCAACTAACAAATAAATATGAATTCTACTAATTAAGAGAAGATAATTACTGGTATAATGGCCACGGGCAAGATGGATAGACAGTGAAACCCAACTTGGATTTCTTTCCATAATCAACAGACAAACGCTCCAAGAGAAGGGATCCAAGACCAGATCCAGTACCACCACCAACAGCATTAAACACAAGGAAGCCCTGGAGACCAGTGCAGTTGTCTGCAAGCTTTCTGATACGGTCCAAGCAGAGATCAACAATTTCCTTGCCAACTGAAGCAAACCAAACAATAAAAAGAACCATTAGAATTATATAACAAGCAACTAACAAATAAATATGAATTCTACTAATTAAGAGAAGATAATTACTGGTATAATGGCCACGGGCAAAGTTGTTGGCAGCGTCTTCCTTGCCGCTAATGAGCTGCTCAGGGTGGAAGAGCTGGCGGTAAGTTCCGGTCCTGACTTCATCAATGACAGTTGGTTCAAGATCTACGAAGACAGCGCGAGGCACGTGCTTCCCTGCACCAGTTTCACTGAAAAAGGTGTTGAAGGCATCGTCACCTCCACCGACGGTCTTGTCACTTGGCATCTGGCCATCAGGCTGAAGAGAACAACAAAAATTTGAAATTTAAATCACTAATCACTTAACCTAATAACCAAACCCTAGATCTAACAATTTAGAACAGATCTGAAGCGCAAACAGCACATAAAACCAAAATGAGAAACGAAACTGATAGATCTGAAATGAGAGAGATTAGAGCCTAATAGAACAGAAACGGAAGCAAATTTGAGGGACAAAAACTGTAAATAGCTAAAAAAACACAGATCCAAGCAGAAACAAAGGGAACGAAGTTAAACGAATTACAGATCTGATCAAATTTTCGATTGATAATTCATACATTATAGAAACTAATATCGATCTGAAGAAAAAAAACAGATCCGACTCAAAATAAATCACAGATCTAAGCATATATATAAAGAGACACGCAGGTATAGAGAAACAGACCTGAATGCCATGCTCAAGACAGTAAAGCTCCCAGCAGGCATTTCCAACCTGAATACCAGCCTGACCAATGTGGATTGAAATGCACTCTCTCATTTTCGCTGATTGAATTCACAAAAACTACTAATCGAAATAGGAAAAAGAAGACGAACGAAAGAGAATATGAAACGCTAAGAAGCGAAGGCGTTTATTAAGACGCCTTCTGGTTTAACCTTGTGATAGATGGAGATGAAGTATTGTTTTGGGGGTATTTATGGTTAGAGAGACGATGAGAGGAGGTTAGGATATTTGGTGGATTTAACTATGGTTTGGTTAAGGTAGGGTAACGAAGAAAGAGACGTTGATTGATTTAATGATGTGTTATGGTTTTATTGGTTGGGAGTTTACTGTGGTTAGGTTTTATTTCTCTATTTTTGATTTTTGAACTTTTAAAATTTTGCCGCTTGTGGCCAGCTAAGAGAAGCTTGGGACAGACAAACGGCGATTATTGGATAGGATTAGGCTGTTTGGGAACGGGAGTATTGTAGTCCCTTCCTTGGTTTTGACTTTTGAGTTACCAATCTTTTCTGTGTTTAATATTATCCTTGTCCTCTCTATAGTGTATACCTTATTCCGACTAAGATTGCAAATTGGGATGATTTCTATTGTTTTACTTGATGGAAAGTTGAGCCAAAGGAACGGTTTTATTTCATTCTCTTTTTTTCTCCTTTTTTTTTTTTTTAAGAAACGGTTTTTTAGTAGTTATTTAGTCGAGCCTAATCAAATTCAAACTCGAATATTTTGAATATCCAATATATTAAATACTTCTAGGGCATAAGTTGTTCTTGATATATCACAATATACCTTGTATTAGTTTTTACTAGTTTATTATTTCAAATAAAAAATAATATAAAATATGAATTTAAGAAATTTATATTTAATTTTATATTATTAGTGTTTTTACTAGTTTAATATTTCAAATAAAAAACTAATACGTTAAAATATCGAAATGTTAAGAAATTGTAATTTCAATGTTTACTATGAATATTAAAATAATAATTTTTTAATCATTAATAAAATGCTAATTAAACTTTATTTTATATAATATTTAAATAATTTATTTTTAATATTAATAAAATGTAATTAACTTTATTACTTTTTAATAATTTATAATCATAAAAAAGTTAATTTAAGAAAAATATAGTTTCACTATTCATATTTTCGTTTATCAAACGGTATAACCTCAAGGGGAATTTTGTAATTAATCCCAAAAGGAACATGTGCAATTTCTACAAGTAATCCAAAGCCCAATTATCAGTCAAGTTGAAACTGGGGACAAACCAAGCACAAATTGTATTCTGCAGAAGCAAGTCCTTTCCGAAACAGAAGATTGCATCTCACTTCTAAGCATAAGAATGTTTATGATACAACATTGTTATTATGGTGTTATTCTTAAAAGCTACCAAATTTATAAGTAGCTTTCTTCCAGCAGCAAAGATTCAAAATTTAACTAATACATGCATGTGATCTTGTATAATATATAAAGGGTATCCTTGCTATTCTACATACAACAAAAGCTTTACCTTATTTTCCCTTCAAGTGCTTCAATAGTACCAAATTGGCTTATGTTCTTATTCTTGATTGGGATTCGATCCCCGAAACCTTTCCTTCTCTAAATGAAAAAAATTCAAGCTGCAGGTTGTGCACCAGTCCATGCATGGTGATCATCATCAAGTTCATTCATCTTAAGATAACGGCTTTCTTGTAGGTAGGTTATCCCAGACCATATTCCACGTATCAGTAAGATGCTTACGAAAACTACACTTCCAAGGGTGCAAACCACCTATAGTTGAAACAAAGAACAAACAAGTAAATAAAAAAAAAAAAAAAAGGGGGGGGGGGAACCAAATACAAACAAGTAAAATAAAAAAAAAAAAAAAAGATAAGCGGGGGGGGGGTGTTTGGAAAGGCAAAGCAGCAATCCCAAAGAACTAAATAGCTTACAAAAGCTTCAAAAGCCATAGACTATTGTGCTTTACAAGGTTCCGTCAATGCCACAATTTGAGTAATGAAATATATGCATCCCACGATGAGCCTTAGGAAACTCCTAGCTGGGGGGGGGGGGGTGTTGAAGCAGCAGCAATCAAAGACTAAAGCTTAACAAGCTTAAAAGCCATAACTATGTGCTTTATCAAGGTTCCGTCATGCCACATTTGAGTAATGAAATATATGCATCCACATGAGCTTAGACCCTAGCTTGGCAAGTCTTAGCTACCATAATGCCAATTATTGACAGCATTTTATTATAAAAATGTAATTTAAAAAAGTTCGAGTCCTTCACCCTTCAAATAGGACAAAACACAAGCATATTTCATATTGAGTCATGTTGGAGTATGTGGGTAATCTCACATCGGATAAATATAACTAACTAAAAGGGCATATAATGTGAAGGGAGAACCAACCAAAATGGCTTAGGCCATTTTGTGTTAAAAGTAAACCCAACTCATTATAAGACTAATATTAAAACATATAATTGAATTTGATTTGATTAATTTGCTCCTAGGACCCAGAGCCCAGATTCTCAACAAGTCAAAAATTTGAGATAGCATCAGCTGAATCTACTGGCTCCAGCTCAAGCTTAAGAAGGGTGAAAAAGCAGGTTGAAGTCGAGCTCTATTCAGTCGATTGATACAAAAAAATCAAGCTTTCAAACAAGATTTTGTTACCATTTCTACTTTAGGTTGCACGTGAAAAAGATTGCACAAGAGCAAAATATATTTGAATACAGGTAACCACCAAGACATTGTCACTGAAAAAGAAACTTCTTTGCAATAGTGCCTCATAATGAATCACTTTGATGTCATATTTTCAAAAGGCCAGGCAACAGAGGTTTGTCCATTCCATTCACAAACAAGATAATTTCACAGTGAGATTCTTTGGTAATCTCAAAGAATCAAACATGCCACTGTAATCACAAGCACATTTATCCTTAGATAACAGTGCAGTTAAAACTTCGCCAAACCAAACAGAAGAAGCTTCACTAACACAGAACTCACCAACAATGGGGTTTGGTAAATGATACGCAATAGAATAAAATGGAGGAAGGACCATCCTTTCACTTCACAGCTTTATAATGAGTTCTCACATGCTCACAATCACAAAAAACCATAATGACTCAACTATTTTAGGCCAGCATCCACAAAAGCAAGAATAATCCAGGACAAAGTTATGAAGCTAAGCACAGCAAATAGAAATTTAGCATGGAATTCATCCCGGTCTTATTTCAAGCTTGAACAGACTAAAAATACACAGCATGTCAGCTAATCGTGTCCAAAATCACAAAAAGGAGTCTGTAATTAGATCTAATGTCAAAAATAAGAGCCACTTCAAACAATGGTATGCATGGACAATAACACCATGACAGAGATTACTAGATGCTCTTAAAATCATATATGCCCCATTTGGCTTGATTTGAGATACACAAATCCAAAACTTATCACACCAAACTATATTGAGAATACACTCCATAGTAGCATAAAAAATGGTAGAATTCTAACGATTAGAGCTGTAAAAAATGCAACCAATTAACTATTGTCTGAGGTTTGCAGAGACAACAGAACAACCTCATGGGGCTCACTGAACATGTTATTACTATTTCATGATGTTCTTGTGATGCAGATTGCCTCATTGCTTACATGGATTTTCCCTCTATACTGACAAGCAGATCAGCTGGCAGGGCGAGAAGAATATCTTAAAACAGCATTGAGGGTTCAAAAGTTGGGATAACTTTCCTTAGTATGCCTTTTTGACAGGTGAGCAAATGACTTCTAGTCTTTTCCAAACGGCCTTGTCCTCTGTCTGTACAATTCCCACCCATCACTTCCAATCTACCATAGAATTCCTCTGATATTCCAATGCATATTTAAGGTAGCCTAGAAACCAAAAACTCAAACTAATAGCCTAATACCGACCGAAGACAAAATTGTGAGTTGGCACAGATGGGACTAGGGGAAAGATTACAGTTTTCTTGTCCCAACTCCCAAATTATACATTGAAAATTGCAAGTATGAAGATTTCTCGGAATGGTAGAATACTATTACATCTGACAAGGGACCATCAATATTTTCAGCATCAATTGTTAAGAACCATATTAACTATAGCTCATGCAATCAACGATAATTGACACAAAAAAGAATAGACTAAATTACGCCAAGTATTATAAGTTTAGAAACAATAAAATCAGGTATGTTACCTCAAGGAATGCCTTCAATACCCACAAAAATGCCAGCACTAGGACTCCATTCACTGAAAAAGTCACCTAAAAGATACAAATTAAAATAAACCCAGAAAGAAAAATAAAAAATTACATTCAAAAGTACAAACAAATTACCAGTTTGGTGGAGATAGAAACAGGCAAGACCGATCGCACCGCCTTCCTGGCTTGTTTAGATACCTTCTTGAAAAGGTTTTGAATGAATCTAACCAACAGATCCAAACTTCTATCTTCTTCTTCCTCCTCTTCCTCATCTTCTTCATTTAAATTATTCAAAAACTCATTGTCAATGGAACGACTCCAAATTCCATGATCATCTACTATATTAGTGTTATTATTATTATTATTGTTTGTATTGAAAACCCTTTTAGAAGCTTGAGGAGCAAGAGGAAATAGAAGACGAGGAAGAGGAGTGGATTTAAGAGAGATAAATCGGATAGTCAATTTGGGATCCGAATTGAACCACTGAGAAGAGAAAGAGGACGGAGAGGAAGTGGACACCGTGACCGTAAATGACATGACTGTGAGAAACTAAGTGTTGTAGACGATTTTGCAGGTGAATCTGTAACAGGGGATGCCAGACATGAAATTGGAGTTGGGAATTGAAATTACGAAACTTGAGAATGAACAGTTTTCCGGACGGCAAACGGGTCCTGATGGACTTTCACGTTTAAACAATTATCAGTAACAATATTTATTGATTTTTTTATTAATTTTTTTAAAATATTAGAACACAGCATCATCTACCTGTATTTACTATTTCTATATTTATATTTACCAGTTCTTTTCACGACACATTCACTGTATTCGTAATATATTTATTTTTTATACGTTTTATTTTTTATTTGAATAATTAAAATATAAATTATTATTTAAATTACAGTAAATATAGTGATTTTTATATATATAGTAAAGTATTTTTTTTAATTAAATATTTTGCACGGTAATATTTTATTGAAAAAATTTGATATATTTTTTTCTTTAAATTGGTAATTTAAATATGAAATATGTTATTTATATTTCTTCAACATACTGATTTATATAGTTTTTATTACACGCTACTTGCTTTTATTTTTTTTAAGCAACAAATTGATTTATAAAAAATCATTATATAGCTTTTATTTTACGTTTTATAATTAATTTACATACTTTATTAATAAATTTCACTGTAATCTCTTTTAGTAAATAAATATACTTTAACAATACAATAAGAAACTAATCTAATAACTAAATTAAATATCTATAAATAATAATATTTTTTATTTTTTTAGCCAATGAAAATTACAAAATCATTTAAAATTATATTCCTTAATAGAAAGAGTAGGATTTGAATTAAATAAAATATCTATATAATTAATCAAATTTGAGATGTTTAAAAATAATAATTTTTTATCTTATCATTAGTTTTTAATACCACGGCTACTTGTTTTATTTTTTCTTAAGGCCAACAAATTTGCATTATAAAACATCATTCATATTAGCTTTTCATTTTTTACCGTTTTTATAAATTAATTTACATTACTTTATTAATTAAATTTCAACGTAATCTCTTTTAGTAAATAAATATACTTAACAATACCCCCAATAAGGAAACTAAATCTATAAACTAACATTTAAAATATCTATAAATAATAATATTTTTTATTTTTTTAGCCAATGAAAAATTACAACAAATCTATTTCTCAAACATTATATTCCTTAATAGCAAAGGTTAGGATTTGAATTTAATAAAATAGTCTAATATAATTACATCAAATTTGAGGATGTTAAAAATAATAATTTTTTATCTTTTTTTTTTTTTAAGCCAAACCAAAAAAATAATAATTTTTTATCTTTTTTTTTTTAACCAACCAAATTAAAGCACAATTTGTAATTAAAGAAATTTAACAATACCATTTTTAAATCAAAATTTTAATTATCTAGATATATTTATTTAAAATAAATTCGGAAAAAATATAAATTTTCAAATGCCTCTTATTTACATATATTCATTTAAAATAATAATATTGAAGACAAATTACAATAATAGTAAATAAAAATAAAATAATAAATAATAAATTACTAAAACTATTTAATTATTATTAATAATATAATGAAATAAAATATACTTGGACATAATAAGATAATGGTACTAAAATTTTAAATGTTTAATTATCTATAGATATTATCTATTAAAAAAATATTCAACCAAATTATAGAGATATTATATATATTTTCAGGTTAAAATTTTTTAATTAGCTATGTCAAGTTATTTTAGAGTATCTTAAATTTTACAATAATTATAGAAAAATTTCATATTCCTTCTCCATTTCCACTTTTTATATATAGTATAGATAGAGAGATTATAAACTTATTTTATTATATTAAGTTAAATAGAGCAAAATAATTATATATAATAAATGCAGGAAATATGTAATATTGGGTATTTCGCTTTAACATTTATTAAATATAAATTGTATAAATTAAAAACATATTGGCTAAATAAAAATTTAATTTTTCATATATAGCTTTATTATATAACATTAAAATAATTAAAATCCTAATATATTTGATTAATATATAAGCTAACCAATCTATTAAGCATAACATTAAAATAAAATTGAATTGGTATATAATTTTAATGTTAATTATCTATTAAGCATAATATGCAAAATAAATTAATGTACATTTAATAATGTTATTTTAATAATATTTAAATTTTATTAAGGGCGTTAACATAACTCAAAATTATCGTATTTAAGCATAATATTTAAAATAAAAATTTAATTCATTATTAATTAAGTTATTTGTAGAACATTAAAATTTTAAGGAAAGACATTATAAGTAATCCCATTATTTCCCTCATTCTCACTTTTATAGTAATATAATAGATATATCTATATTACTCCATCTTACATTCTCCTTTTTTTTTTAATGGAAGAACCAAAACTTAATTATTATCAGCAGCAATAAATAGTACATCAATGAATAAAAGACAGAGGATTAACATACCACTCTCCTAATTCAGACATAGAACCAATAGGCAAGTGCTAAACTATGGGCAACTTGGTTCTTCTCAAATTTTTTTTCAACAAAAGAATAGTAGACATTTATATAAAGCCACAAATCAAGAATAGTACGACATTTTTGCATGGGCTTTTAGCAAAATCACTCTTCAACTTGAATCATAGTCTCTTGTCTAAGAGATGGAATACATTCTTTAGCGTACACTAAGAAAATAAAAAAAAACGAAAAATAAATGCTGAATTTGTCAACATTTTTTTTTCGTTTTTTATTTTTTTGTATTTTAATAAAACCACTTTCAAATATTTTAAAATATTAAAAAATTAATTTAATTAATAATAGTCTGAAGGGCAAGCCTCTAGGCCGAAATACCCTTCTGCGCCTTCCTCCTGCCACCCAAGATGAACAAACTTTTTCTTTCCAAATTAACCAGTCCTTGCATCTCTGGCTCAGTTCCAAATTCCTCAGCATAGTTTGCTTCCATAAATCATTATTTGAAGACAAATAGCTCATCTCTTTTACACATATCATTGCCATTTCTTGCCAATACCAACACCAGGACAGTGATTCTAAAATCTTGAAGGCTTTAAGTTCTGCCGGCAAAACGCACAAGCAAGGGGGAAGATCAAAACGCCTTTTCACAAAGATCAATCAACAGCGGATAAGGCAAGCTCATCCCTCACAAGTTTCCAAAATATTAAAAATTTCAAGTTTCAGGATTTAGACATGATAAAACGAAATCATAACTCTTCATTAACATTATCCCACTCTTGAGTGAATTCCACCCAAATCAAAACTAATACTTGGGACGAATCTACATTTGTTTAAACGCAATTTTATGCCACCAAACTGACCCTTGGTCAACGAGCCATAGACAATGACCAAAACCCCCTAATGTTTGGAAATTCAGGACAACTGATTCAGTCAACATTATCATTAGCCAGGAGTTCAGAAACAGCTTGTAGTTAACTGAAGTACGTGAAAGGACATGGAGACTGCTCTTCCAAAAAAACGGAAAGAGAATCAAACTTCCGCAATCCAGAACTGAATCAATCCCAACAAAACCAAATTTCTACGAAAATAGCATTGAATTGCTACACAAACAAAAGCTTATTGTCATAACAATTTCACCCAATTCTCCCTCAATACGCTCTGCAAGGAAATATTTGCTCAAATATTCCTCTTTACCATTCGCATTTGAAGGACTCGGTATCAATATCTAATACCATTCTGGGCTTTCCATGGTTTCTTCTATATGAGTAATTTGAAAGCGTCACCACCTTAAATTAGATTGTTGTTGCACGGACAAAATCTCTGAATTAAATTTTCTGTTTCTGAGGTAGTAGCTCCTCTTCACAGATTCAGCATCTTTTACGGCATTTTTGATTTGGCGTTTCTCATCATTTTGATACGGGTTCATGAAAATTAAACATTTAACAAGCCTGAATTAGGTTTCTTGTTCCAGTCAAATCTGAAGCATCGGATTTCTTGGAAGATACCTTGTTGATTTTTGGAGCTTTCCGTGGACCTAGCGTTTGATAGATGGAGGAAATTCATCTGGCTAGAGAGAAGTAATATAAGGTCACCGGGGGTGATACCAGACAGAGATCAGAGACATCCTGTAGAGATGATGAACCACAAGCTCGTCTTTTTCTGTTGAGAGAGAAAAAGAAAGCGAAGAAGAACCAGTCTCTAAGAGAAAGGCGTTTCTCTGATTTGCTGCAAAAGTAACACTCGTTCGTACTTCTAATTTAACAATTTCTTTCGATTGCAGAGAACCTAAGTCCGAGTTTCACGGCGGCTGGAAAGAAACGACAAAAGAAAGTGGAAAATGGTGTCGGTGACAATGGATTTTGGTCAACTTACTGGGTTTCCGTCAAAAACAAGAAGGCGTGTGGGCAAAAAAAAAATTATATATACATCCCTTTAAAAATGGAAAACCAGAATCACTGTTCACGGGGAACAGTTGATTTTGGTTTTCTTACCAACTCTGCCGTCCCTACTATATCATTGACATATTTAGCCTCATTGCTTTTAGCTGGTTTAATTGTTGTGAGGCTTTGCCAATGTGGATCCAACTCTTACAGTTATAGAATATTGACCAATTTCACGGTTTTCACTGATCAGAGGTTGGATGAAAGTTTTTTATTTATTAATTAATATAATTGAAATAAAACTAATTAGACATAATAACATAATAATAGTTAAAATTTTAAAAGTTTAAATATTTAATTATCTATATATATTTATCTATTAAAGAAAAAATATTCAATTCAAATTATAGAGATATTATTATATATTTAAAGATCTTAAATTTTACAAAAGATATAGAAAATTTCATTTATTTTCCTTTCTTATTTCCATTTTATATATAATATAGATAAATAAATTATAAAATTTATTTTATTATCTATTTAAAATTAAATAGAGCAAAATAAGAATATATAAATAAATACATAAAATATGTAATTATGTTAATGAGCTCTAGCATTTAATTTAAAATCTTAAATTGTATTTAAATTTAAAACATATTAGTAAATAAAAAATATTTAATTTTTCATGTATACCCTTACTATATAACATTAAAAATAATTAAAATATAATATATTATTGAATATATAGTTAACGTTAATTATCTATTAAACATAATTATTTAAAATAAAAAATTGAATTAGGTATATAAATCAAACTAATTAAATTTATTAAGCCGATAATGATTTAAAATAAATAATTGATATTATAAGGTTTATTTAGGTACATTTTTAAATTTTATAAGGGGTATTAACGTAACATTAATTATCTATAAGCATAATATTTAAAAACAAAATTTAATTGTTATTAATAAGGATTATATTTAAAACATTTAAAATTTCAACAATGGCATTATAGATAATCTCATTATTTCTCTCTTATTCCCACATTTATATATACTAACAAATATATATATTTTATATTTGTCTACATCTTTTTTTTTTTTAAAGAAAAATTATTTTAAGTATTATTAGCATTAAAAGCAATAACATGTGAATAAAAGACGAGGATAACAAAACCACTTTCCTAAACCAGACCACAAACTAGTTAGCAAGTGCTAATAAACTATAGCCCAATTTTGGTCCTCTGATTTTTTTAACCAAAAGAATAGTAGACATTATATGAAGCACAAATCAAGGAACAGTAGAATTTTTGGCATGGCTTTTCAGCCAAAATCACCTCTTTTCAACTTTGAATCATTAGTCTCTCGTCTAAGAGATGGAAGTACATCTTTGGCGTTATTACTAAGAAAATAAAAAACCAAAAAATAAATGCTCAATTATTCAATATTTTTTTAGTGTTATTTTTTTTATTTTAATAAACCACTTCAATATTTTTAAAATATTAAAAACTAAATTTTAATAATAACAGTAATTTATTTTGGAAATTAAATAATGTCTATGTGGAGATTTTAAAAACTTTTACTCACATCACATTCTATTCTTTCATATAATATTTATTAGTAATTCTAAAAATTTTAATATTTTCATTTTCACTAATTTTATATTTGACTATTAAATTAACAAATTTTCAGTTTCAACACATAGAAAATTTTGTCTAATGGGCATAAATAAAAAATTTAAAATATAAAAAAATAAAGAACCAGAAGCCAAATAAGAACCTTAAATTCACAATTTCGATTACAATTTTAGAACCAAAACCAATGACCCATGATTTAATATAGATTTTAAATCAATTTGATTTTAATTTGAATTTCGATTTAAAATCGAATTGAATCATCCCTGTGCAACATGATGGAGGACTCAAGAAAGGCTTTCTTCCCTCGTCTAAACCGTCATGGTATTATCCTCTGTATAAGGCCTTATCTTCCAAAGAGAGAAGGTTAATGCAATTTTATTCGTCGTAATATTATACAAAAACAAATTTAACAAACCCATAAACTCTAATTTTCGGTCCTTTATTTAAAAGAAGGAACTATTCAATGTCGCAGTGCAATAACAATGACATAAAAAAAAATTTATCTTTATTGAAATGAAAAAAAAAAAAAAAGTTTCAGCAGAACTAATATTTTAACCTCAAGCCACCATTAGCATAGAATACATGGATCAGTACTTTTTTTTTTTTTTTTTTAATTCAATGGACGGGCTGATGTACCGAAATAAACTTAACAAACAAATAAATATAAATAAACCCTCCTCTTAGATTCACTAAATTGATAAAAACAACATTATTGTCAAGATCTCTCATTCCTACTTAAAGTGAAAAGACCAATCAGACGAAAAATGAAAAAGGATCAACCAGACCACACGCAGCATGAATCATACGCAGCCATTGAATTCATAAACTTTAATATCATTCGTACCTTGCTCCATGCTCAGCAGCCATAATCATACGCAGCATGAATCATATGAACTTTAATATCATTCGTACCTTGCTACCATCTCAGCAGCATGAATCATACGCAGGCCATGAATCTTAAACTTTAAGATCATGTCGTACCTTGCTCCATGCTCAGCTCAAAAAAATGCGAGAATACTTTAAAAAAGTTGAGTTAGGGCCAACAAAACCCAATTTCAGTCAGCAAATTTAGAGCCTAGTTTAGATGAATACATAATTATATAAAACATAATATATAAAATATAGATGAATACATAGTCAAGGCCAAGTATTGGCTAATTTTCACACACACAGCAGTAACATATATTTTAAAATACAGGCTCCAGTGCCTGCTTATAATACATACAATTCAACAGAAGAAGGAAACAAAATGCTTAGCTATATCACAAATGATATGACATATAACACAAGAACAACACAAGTTCTTTCATATATTACCATTGCCCTTAAATCAAATCAAATCCATGAATTTACTTAAATTTTTGTTGTACTGCAAAAAATCCAAATTTTGCATAGTTGCTAAAATATTAAGGATCGAACAAAAGCAGAAAGGCTTAACAAATTTCCAGAATTACTTGCTCAGAAAAATTGAAATTAAACTAGGACAAGAAGTCTAGAATTACTCATTTGATTTGTCAATTCAACAAAATGTTGCGTAAAAAAAAAAATTCCTCATATCTATCAAAAAGTTATTATCAATTTATTGTAAGTCTTCAAGCATATATTATATATGTAACAACATATGAATATGTTTTACAAAATATTACTTTACGAAAGACTCTCATAGGAGCCTTCATACTAGTAGATCCGCACTAAGTTATTAACATTGAACATGTATGACATATGAAGAAAACCTTGATCAACCTCACTAATACATTCAAATCCTCCAAAGATTTACAATTCGGTTGGAAAAGTTCGCCGAACTGGAATGCTCGAGCTTGGACCTGGAAGTGTCAGAGGAGATGGAACACGCAAAGCATAGGAAGCCGATCATAATCACCCACCTTATTCATTGCAAGAGGAATGATAAGTGGATTAGGATCATGCTTCTTAATGGGACCTGGAAGGCAAGGCTTTAGGCCGAAATTGACCTCTTGCGCCTCCCCTTGCGCTCCCAAGATGAAACAAACATCTTTGTTTCCAATTAATCAGTCCTTGCATCTCTGGCTTTAGTTCCCCAAAATTCCCTCAGCATATTTTTGCTTCCAATAAATTCATTTATTTGAAGGACAAAATAGCTCATCTCTTTTACACATACATGCCATTCTTGCAATACCAACACCAGAAAGGAAAAAAAGTTGATTCTTAAAATCTTGAGCTTTAAGGTCTGCCGGCAAAACGCATCAAGCAAGGAGGGGAAGATCCAAACCAGTCTTTTCACAAGATCAAATCAACATCGGATAAGCAAGCTCATCCCTCACAATTTCCAGAGATTAAAAATTTCATTTCAGGGTTAGACATGATAAACGAATCATAAAACCTCATTAAATTATTGCACTCTTTTGAGTGAATTTCACCCAAATCCAAAAACTAATTGGCTTGGGACACGAATTCTATATTTTGTTTAAACACAATTTTATGCACCAAAGACTGACCCTGGGTCAAAGAGCCAATAGACATTGACAAAAAAACCCCCTAATGTTTGAAACTCAGGGACAACTGATTCTGTGACATTATCATTACCAGTGAGTCAGGGAACAGTGTAGTTAAATGAGTAGTGAAAGACATGGAGGACTGCTCTTCCAGAAAATGAAAGAGAATCAAACTCGCAATCCAGGATACTGAAATCAATCCCAACAAAACCAAATTCTAAGAAAATTTAGCATGAATTGCTACAAACAAAAGGCTTATTGTCAGTACATTTTCACCCAATTCTTCCCTCAATACGCTCTTCAAGAAATATGGCTCAAATATCCTCTACCATCGCATTTGAAACTCGTATCAATTATCCCATACCATCTGGGCTTTCCATTGGTTTCTTCTATATAGGTATTTGAAGTTCACCACCAAAATTAGATTGTTGTCTGCATGGACCAAATCCTGAATAAATTTTCTGTTTCTGAGTATAGCTCCTGCCCACAGATTTGGCATCTTTTACGGGGATGCTTTGATTTGGAGTTTCTTCATTTGGGCAATTCAGGCCAAGAACCTCAGGTCTTGATTTGGAGAAGGTTCACATTTCTTTTTGATATTGGTTCATTGAAAATTAACATTAACAGCCTTGAATTAGGGTTTCTTGTGTTCCAGGTCAACATCTGGAAGCAAAATCGGATTCTTGAAGATTACCTTGTGATTTTGAGCTTGAGCCTGTCCTTGACCTAGCGTCTGATGAATGCGAAAGGAAACTCATCTTTGGGCTTAGAGAAGAAAGTATTATAAGTCACCGGCGTGGTGATACCGAGAGATATCAGAGAATCCGTTGTTAGAGACCCGATGACACAAGCTCGTCTTCTGTTGAGAGAGAAATGCAAACGAAGAGAACAAGGGAAAGAGAGAGCAAGAGAAAGGGTTTCTCTGAGTTGCCCCTGCAAAGTACACTCGTTTGGTACTTCTAATTTAACAGTTTCTTCGATTGCAGAGACCTAAGCCTGAGTTTCATGGCGGTGGATTAGATTGAAGGGGAAACGAAAAAGGAAAGTGAAAATGGCGTTTCTGAATGAATGGAGTTTGCAACTACGGTTTTCGTCAAAAAAACAATAGGTGCGTTGGCCAAAACAATTATATATACCCCACTAAAATGAAACCAGAAGTCACTGTCACTGGGAACAGTGATTTGGGTTTCTTTACCAATTCGCCTCCCTACTATATGGATTGACATATTTAGCCTTATTACTTTTAGCTGTTTAATTGTTGTAGCTGCCATGTGGGATCCAACTTCTTGCAGTTATAGAATATGGCCCAATGCACGGTTCACTAATCATAGGTTGGATGAAAATTTTTAATTAATTTTAAACTCCAACTTTTTTCCTCTTTTGCCTTTGCAATTCTTCATGTCCGATTTCATGGGAAATAACAAAATTATATTTAAAAAAAATATTAAGTTTTAGAATTAAATTTTTTTCTTTGGCCAGTTAAAAGCCTATATAATATATTTTTATAAGCCAAATAATTATAAATAAATCTTATATGAAAATATCTTATAGTTTCTCATCTTTTGTTCTATTTATTTAAAAAAAATAAAAACATTAAAAATATATATATACAAAAATTTTATTAGGCTAATTATTATTATTATTAAAACTTATTGTTGGTTTAATTATAGAAGTAAACCATGTTTTTATTCATAAAAAAGTTTTTCAGTTCATGAATAAAAAAGATATTATTTACATTTTAATTTTTTATTCATTAATCAAATATTTTTAGAAAATTACAAAGGCGGGAAAATATTAAGCTAAATATATATACAGACCAATGAAGCATATAAACAATATAAGAAACGCTATAGTTGTTTAAAAATATAACTCAAATAACCTTCTTAAAGATCACCCCTAAAAAATGGATCACTTAAAAAATGGGCTGGAGAATGTTCCCTCCTCCATTTGGGAAAAGAGTTGAGAAAACAAATGAGACCAAGAAACAATGCCCCAAGCATATCTATCCATTTCCTATAGGTGTAATCTTCATCTTTTGGCAGGGAGCTCCTCTCCGCCCCGGAAAGAAGGTTGCAAATAATTCCCCAAGCTAAACACAGCACACTTCCGCTTAGACACTCCGTACCAAGCAAAAGAGATGTTGCAAAGAGAAGTAGAGCAGCTGTACTTCTTCCAAAACATAGCCTTGCGCTATGCGGGCCTCCTTCGAGTCTTCCACAGGGCAACAAGTTCAAAGAATTACTACCATTCTGCATATGCATAGAATGTCAGGATTTTACAAGCTTCTAAAGACGATCCAAGGTACCAACTAATTAAGCCCAAAGAATAATCAGAAAGAATTGCATACACAACAGAGAACCAAAGACTATGAGGACTCACCCAAAAGTCCAGCAAAAGCAGAGGATCAACTGGAACTCCTACCACCTCTAAACGGCTAAGGCAAATACATTGCCAAGGTCATCTGTTATAGGGTCCAATACATATTGGATGAAAGAAAGTAAAGATTATTGTAGGAAAGAATTGCGGCCTTATGTACCTGCAAGAAAATAGCAAGCATTAAATTAAACCTAATCAAATAATAAGATGGGAGGTTATGCTAGAATGCATGAATGCAGTTCCCAAAATTCCTAGTTTTGATTGAGGGAGCTTGGCATTTTCTTTCTCCCAAGTTCAAACCTAGCAAAAGTGATGTGAAAGTACAGTAGCTGTTGACCAATACTTATCTGTTTTTAACATTTCAGAAGGATAATAGTTGCGGACATTTTTCTGAAGCCTTTCCATATATCTTTAGAACTAACTTTTAACTCACAGGGAAAGAAAATGAGGGAAAATTAGAAAAGCTTACAATGCATTGTCACACCATTGAAGCTACCATCAGCTATAAAAGCAGCAATTTGCCAGCACTAGTTGATGTCAAAATATGCACTAGCGTTGCGTAGCGACAGGAATATCAAAAAGAGCCTTCTTGTTTGGAAGCAAAGATTCATAGTTGTTCATGAACTTCCTAAGCATCCTGTTCCAATTTGATGGACAAGAAAAGATGGCTGAGTTTAACACCAAAAACGAGCTTGCGGTGACCCTTGTTTGCTATCTGCAAACAGAAAAGAAATTCAATTGACTATACATAACAAATGTAGCCTTAGGTTTTATAAGAAAATACGGGTTTTAAAAAAAAACAAAAAAATCTAACAATATGGAAAATACAATTTAGTGAGACCAAAAAGTGTATTCATGAAGTTTGCAGGACAATTAAATTTGAAAGTGTACCTCAGAAATCCCAAATGGAGAGGGAAACCACCGAAAAAAAAAAAGAGGAATAACATGGCTATATAGTCATCGAAAGTGCATCCGTTTTAAGGAAAGAAGCCACTCATAAGAGCTATGGCTGTCCAAAAAGTTGTAACGCATTAGAGTTATGGCACTGAATTATAACCCCATGTGTACTCAGCTTTGTTGACTCCCAAACTGAAGATCCATTTCTATCTTGGGTTGCACTACACAGGCCTTAATTAAAGAACAAGACATCATAAGAAATAACACAAAAGAAAAACAAAAAGCTAGTAATGTGGTTGTTGTTCTTCCTTTAAATGTTTTGCTAATAGCCCTTAGTTTGGCTTCAGAGTTATCAGTGCTACTATTGGACTGGAGTTGCCTTAATTTAGGGCTGTAAGGTGGTGATTTTGAACTTTGAATCCCAGTAAGAGCCTAACAACAAACAAAAAGAGAAAAGAAAGCAATACAAAAAAATTGACTGTCCTTTTACGACCTGTTTGTGATATCATCATTTTCTTTTCCTCCATAAAAACCAAACCACAACATCCCTTCCCTGCGGCTTCAGATAGTTTTTTCTCTAGTTTAGGAATGACCTCTTCAATTGGGTCTTCTGAAAATCCCAATAAAAAATACCCCCATCTCCAAATCTTCTACATTCAGTTGCAAAGAATGTATCAAACCCAAAAACAGCTCCTTAACTGCCATATCAAAACAATAAATTATCATTAGCTGATTTTTTCACACATTAACAGAAGCATTTTTTATAAATGAATGGGATTTAGATAGGGGAGACCTTTTGAGTCATTTAAATTATAAGGTGCAATTATCCATTATTAATTTTAATAATGATTGCAGGCCGAACACCTCAGTAATTAAAAAAATTTGTATTAGTTCAATATATGGAACAGGAAAATGATAGTTTAATAAAAAAAAAAAAGGATAATCATATCTTATTATCAGAAATATCATTGATTAAATTAATTACCTTATTAAGATTCAAGGGCCTTAAAGGTTCTCCTCAGCCATCTCCAACTTTCTTTCTCTCGAGTCTCAAAACTATCACGAGCTATAACCTATTAAAAAAACCCACGAGTGGATATATCACTACTTTCTCTATTCAAGTTCCTTAGCTTCCTATCAGCCCTCTTCTTCTCCAGCTTAATTGCAGCCTCAATGAAGGGTTTCCCATAAATTTCTTGAATTCCCTCGTCTGTCTTCCAATTCCTTTTCTTGCTGTTCTCTTTTTCCTCCTCTGAAATTCTTTTCCTTTCGCTTTCATTTGACTTCTTGCTCACTCGCCTTTCTTTCATTTTCAGTCTTGTCGGTCAGTAACTACAGCCATGGAAGATGAAGCTTGTTTCCCTTTTCTTCGCTCATCTTAACAGAGAATTTAATGGCTCTGACAAAATTTTCTTTACTCACAATTGAAAATGACAAACTGGTTTTCTGCCCAAGTGAGTGTTTTTGACCCAAGATAATTCAAAATGGGGTTTTCTGCTCCACTCTTGCTCATTTTTTAAAGTAAATTTTAGGGATTTTCTTGATTTGTATTGCGAAAAGAGGGAATCTTGGATACAGGTGGGGTTTGGTTCTGGTTTTTGAGGGATAAAGAAGAATGTGAGGTAGTGAAAAGAGTAGTTGCCATTGGGAGAAGTTCTCGAAGAATGAAGCTTTGGAGATTCATGTAATGATTTAAAAGAGGATCAGACTAGGTCTTTGAATAGACAGACAAGTCTAGAATGTTGGAGAAGTGTTTAATGATCCCACAAGTAAAGTATGGAAAAAACCTAATGATATTTTTTTGTGGGTTCAATGAGACTTGTGAAGTTCGATTTGAAAAGTGATGGATTTTGGTGATGGATTTTCTTGTTTGGAATTAAAAAAAAAAAAAAAAAAAAAAAAGTTCTGTTTTAGCTTAAGGAAATTAGTAGGTGATGAGCATATTAGATGAGATTCATAAATTTTCTGAGACTTTCATAAATGAAATAATTATATTAAGGTAATATATTGGTTGAGCAAATTCTCAATTTGAATTAAAAATTTTGATGATTGAGTATTTAAAATATACATTTCTAAAATGATTTCCAAATTTTGATTGGTCCATCTGCGAAAGAAATGGACTTTGGACCAGTAAGAGACAAAATAAGACCCCTACCTATATTATCATAATAATGAAAACAAAATATTAATTTGATCTTCAAATAAATGATAGAAAGATTTTAAATTATGGTTGGGGTGTATTAGGCAGAGGTGCATGACCATAGTTTGATTTTCAAATTGAAATCGATAGAGAAATCAAAACCAATTAAATACTAAATTTGCGGTTAAGATGTTTTTATTTTAAATCGCAATTGAAATTATATATTGAAGATGTCGATTTTCGCATCTTTTATTTTTTAGTATAAAATTGGTAATTTTTAATTTAACACGATATTTTGGGATTGATGAAATTTTATGGGAGGAAATTAAAATATAAGAAGGAAATTTGCATTGAGGAATTTCCACTTTCCCTGTTTGAAATAAGAGAGAAAATTTGGGAGGAAGGAAAATTTAATATTTTTCTTTGGAACCCACAAATTTCAATCTCTCCAAATTGAGAGAAAGTGATGGAAGTTGAGTAAAAATGTCTTCCCTGTTTTGTATTTCCTTCCCAAAACCAACCATGGGTGGAAAATAAAAAAGGAAAAATGAACAATAACAATTTTTATTCTTATTATCTTTTCCTTATTTTATTTTCTCCATTTCCAAAAACATATAGTAAAATTAGCAGTTTCGGTTTGAAACTGTAAAAAAAAACACATTTTTAAATAAATTCTCAACTTTTTTTTTTGTTTTATTATAATTTTTAAACAAATTTTTAAAATTTTTATTAAATTGATTTAGTGTTTTTAATCAATAATATTTATTACGAACCTATTAAAATCTAAAAAAGAAAAAAATTTAAAAAGCTTGAAATTCATTTTCAAATTTTGATTCTAAACCGAACAAAACCGAAAATAGGCTCCAAAAGTCATTTAAGAAACTGCAATAAAAGTGAATTTAATTTCACCTTTTTTATTATTAGGAATTGGCGGTTTATGAAACTAAAACCGGGGAAATTGTAGAATCATACTCATATCTAAAGAGTAATGATCTATATGATGGGAAGGGGATTTTTGTGGACAAAAAATAAACTATTATGAGTATATTTTTGTCACCTATTTGATTAGCACCAACAATTTTGGAAAAGAAAAAAAAAATGTGTGTGCCAACAAACATATAGGTCACACAATTATATTATTTTTTTAATATCCACGTATTGATTAAAAATGAGTTTGAATATTTTATTAAAATAATTCCGTGACTAAAATTGTCAAAAATAATCATCTAACAATTACATGACTGAAACTTTACAAAAAAAAAAAAAATATATATATATATATATATATTATATATATATATATTCACTGACAAAAACATTTTGTGAAATAAAGTTTGATCGATAAAAATATTTAGCAATAAATTAGTTAATTAATATTTTTTTTTTACTAAATAGTTATTCATCGATGCTAATCCAGTTAATTGTTGCCAATTTTCATAAATATATTTTTCCATTAAAAATAATTATATCTATTGGGCAATTCGTCAATAAATTAAAATTCCAAATCACAAATATATTTTATTATCCGAAAGTAACTAATTATACTTAGTAGTTAGTTAACAACTAGTTTAAAAACTAAAACTTAAACTAATTCATAAAAAAATGAAATGACTTAAATTAAACAAATTTTATGAATTACAAGCTTATTGAATAAACAAATAAAAAGCAAACTAATTCTCAAAAAAAAAAAAAAAAAAAACACCTATGTTAAAAAAATAAAAATAAGATAATTAAAGTACATTTAAATTTGAATTAGCTAAAGCTAGTTAAAGAAACTTAATAAAAAAACACAACGAGTACATGCGAAGTGGTATATTAATTATTTTTAACTTTTGAATTTTATACCGTTGGCCACGTTTTTCCCCATTTGCTAATTAATTATTCAATTTTGAAGAAACTTGGGACTAGATTCTTGAAATGGCCGATCTCTCTAAAATAAAGACGAATGAGGCCAAACAAAAAACGGACAAGGAAAGCCACAGTTTCCCACTTTGAATGGATTTCATTTTTCATTATTTCCCAATACAAAGGTATAAGGATGAATCAACTTTTAATCTCTCTCTTT